>CAUYLG010054557.1:0-162814 GCA_963573385.1 Cacajao melanocephalus | reverse complement strand
CCTTATTCCTTCCTGTCTCCATTGTTAAGCACAATTATTGGCATAAAAGAGGTTTTTAATACTCATTTTTAGACTGCATTCTAGCCTGGGCAATAGAACAAGAATCCCGTTCTCTCTCCCTCTTTCTCTTCCTCTTTCTTTTTTCTTTCTTTCTTTCACTCCTTCTTTTCTTTTTCTTTCAAAAAAAAAAAAAAAGGAAAGTCTCCTCTCCAAAGCCCCTAGTCCCTTGTCCCCAAGTTTAACAGTTCACATATTGTTGGGTAGCATCTTAATGCACACACCCACCTATATGCATGACACCCACCCATATCCACACATATGTTGATATAAAGGCATGGAAATATAGATGTAAACACACTTTACAGACCCACCTTTCAACACTAAAAAAAAACAGTGTAGTTCTCTTTTTGACATCTGTTAAGGGAAAAAACCTTCTGTAACAAAAAGCTGTGATAAAATTCGCCAACACCTGGGCTTAACAATCATTGCAGTATCTACATACATTTGAGTAATAAATAGGGGGTAAGCACAGCCAGCACCTACCCTTCATTCTATAGACAGGCTGAGAGCACACCTGGATTTGGGGAGGCCTTAAAATGACCTGTAGTTCAACCCCTACCCCCACCAGGGTTTACTAGCTGCAATGCAGGCTTGGTAGGAGCACAGAACAAGGCAGCTACAGAACAAGTGAAAGAAGCCAGGTTCTAACCCATGGCTTAGGGGACAGAGAACTAGGATCTGAACACTCAACTTCCACTTACTTTGTGCCCTTGGCCAGTTGCTTGACCTGACCAATGTCCACTTTCCTCCTCTGGGGAGAATCATGGTACAGGCTGAGCATCCCTTACTCAAAACACTTGGGACCAGAAGTGTTTCAGATTTCTGATTTTTTGGACTTTAGAATATTTGCATTATCTTACCAGTTGAGCATCCCACATCCCAAAACCCAAAATCTGAAATGCTCCAATGAGCATTTCCTTTGAGCACCAAGTCAGCACTCAAAAAGTCTCAGATTTTGGAACATTTTTATTTCAGATTTTCAGAGTTGAGATGCTCATCCTGTACCTACTCCTGTACCCACCTCACAGGAGGATGAAAGGATTAATAAGATGATGTATGTAGACGAGGCTGGTGCAGAGCCTGGCAGGTAGCGTGGATTCAAGAAATGATAGCTATTGTTTCCGGTAACACCCTCCACCAGCACCTCACCTTCCAGGGCAGGAGTAAGCACAGACAATGCTCTCTTAGCCTAATTCCCCAAGAAATCAATTTGAAGGAGAGGCAATGCAACATATATGAATGAGAAATATGCATTTCTCTGAAAACCAAGAAAAGGTTTCTAGTTGGCCGGAGAGTTTGATCTTAGACCCTCTATGAAAGACTGGCCACTGCGCCTCCGTCTCCCACATAAGCATCTACAATCTATTCTGGAAATCGAAGCCTCTCCCTTCCAAAACAAGGTGCCTGCAGAAGACAGGTGAAAGAGGAAAAAATCCTCCCCTGCAGCCACTAGCTGGAAAGACCTGATTTCTTCCATAGAAAGGAGGCAAATTTTAGGAAACTGGGAGGCCAGGGGATATTTTAGAGGTGGGCTTAAAGGGAACATCGAGAAATGAAGGTGAAAGGGAGAGTGAAGAAAAGGGGGTGGTCTACCTCAGACATACCAGACACCCACAAAAGCCCTGGCTGCATCATGAGGTGCCCTACTATTCCGGAACCCAAGTAGTGAAGCTTCCCCTTTTGTGTATTAGGAATCACAGTTCACAGTAGCCAGATCAGGAACTAATCCCCCATTTCCTTTCTCCAGCTCTGCAAAGTCCTCAATCCTGTTTGTTTTTTGTTTTTGTTTTTTTTTTTTTGAGACAAGAATCTTGCTCCATTGCTCAGGCTAGAGTGCAGTGGCACAATCTTGGCTTACTGCAATCTCCGTCTCCCAGGTTCAAGCAATTCTCCTGGCTCAGCCTCCCAAGTGGGTGGGATTACAGGCGTGTGCCACCATCCCCAGGTAATTTTTGTATTTTTAGTAGAGACATGGTTTTGCTATGTTGGCCAGGCTGGTCTCGAACTCCTGACCTCGGATGATCCGCCCATCTCGGCCTCCCAAAGTGCTGGGATTACAGGCATGAGCCACCGCACCTGGCCAAGCCCTCCATCTTAATCTTAATCAGGGTCCAGGGAACATTTGCTTTCAGTATAGGCAGGCAACATTGTCTGGAACTAGAAGGGGCTCCTGTCTCTGTGCTGGGCCATCATGGACAGAGAAAATTTCTCTCTGTGGAACATGGCCAGGTCTCACCACCTCCAATCCCTCCATCTTGATCCAAGCCACCAAAACCTCCCATCTACTGTGAAGGCCTCTTACTCAGTCTCCCTGCTGCACCCCTGTCCCTTTATGGTTTATTCTTAACAGAGTGATTTCAAAATCTAAGTCATAACTTGCAGAATAACACACTAAAAAGGTGCATTTTCCTGAATTAATTGCTTTAATTTTCCAGGGCTTAAAGAAAAAATATATAAATAAATAAAGGTGCATTTTCCTACAACTAAAGCATACCCAGCTGGAGAAAAACAGAATGCATCTTCCCCTTCTCCAGAGGGAAGCTGAAGAAATACCTTGACTGGTAAGAGAAGATAATGTCTGCCCCAGGCAATGATCTTATTACACAGAAACAGAAAGCAGGAACTGCAGAAAGAATTCCATCAATGGCATAAGGCACTGCAGAACCTCTTGGGATGAGATCTGAGAACGGGCCTGAGAATGTAATGGCAAAAGCACCCTGTGTGCAGTGTCAGGAAGGCCCAATGTACAAGGGGACCACATGGTCCTAATTCTCCCAGGGTCAAGTACAGCAGCAAGGGGAAGGCAAGAGATGAGGGCAGCAGATTGAGGCTGGAGTTTTCAGGGGACTGAGGAAGACTTCTAAGCATGTCCTCGGACTCAAAAGAGTTGGCAGAAGGCAAAATATTAAAAATGCAAGAGAAGACCAGGCGCAGTGGCTCACACCTGTAATCCCAGCACTCTGGCAGAGGCAGGCGAATCATGAGATCAGGAGTTCAAGAACAGCCTGGCCAACATAGTGAAACCTCATCTCTACTAAAAATACAAAAAATTAGCTGGGCATAGTGGCGGGAGCCTGTAATCCCAGCTACTCAGGAGGCTGAGGCAGGAAAATGGTTTGAACCTGGGTGGTGGAGGTTGCAGTGCCACTGCACTCCAGCTCAGGTGACAGAGTGAGACTTTGCCTCAAAAAAAAAAAAAATGCAAAAGAAAGAGTGGACACCTTAGAAAAAGTCTTAGAGAAGATGGGAAGGGTCAGACCCTGTTAGCTGCTTCCCTTGCAACTGGAGGAAGGAGTATAGTGGACCACTCATACCTCACCTGGAGGTGGGCAGCACTGGAAAGCTATGGAGAGGAAGCTATGGCCGCAGAGAGTGCCAGCCAGGCCAGGCACCTACAACAACCCCTTCCGGGGTGGATGAGACTCTTTCATTCTATAGGCTTGATAAATAGAATCACCAAAACTAGACTCTATATTTCATCCACCAAGGCTCAGTTGAGACCTTCTGGACAGACTAAGGAACAGTCACAGACCAGAGGAAACTGATAGAGACTCCAAGACTGAATGCACGGAGGGACCCTAGAATGGATCCTGAAACAGAAAACAGACACTGTGGGGAAAACTGGTGACATTTGAAAAAGGTCTGTAGTTTAGTAAACAGTATGGTACCTATGTAAATTTCATAAGAGTACTGTGGTTATGTAAGCTCTATACTGTTTTGCAGCTTTTATATAAATCTAAAATAATCTCCAAATAAACAGTTTTTAAAAATTGAAGGATTCTATATTCTCATATCCTATCCGACCCTACCCCACCTCCCTCCTCACCCAATCTCCCTCCCCACCATCTCCCTTAGGAACAGGTCTCAGAACAGGGGTCTCAACATTTCCTGTGAAAAACCGTTATTGGAGGACTGCAGCCCTGGGTGCTGACATCCATGCATTTTACACCTGTTTATGTGTGGGCCAAACACACCCTATCTAAGGTGGACTGTGGAGGCGTGTGGAGACAGTTCACCGTAGGGAGCAGGGGATACTTTTCCCTCCTTCCTAGATCCTGCCAAGGGCAGAGGCATTACTGGTCTGGTTGTTACCAGGCCAGGTAAGGATAGGACCACATTCATTAGCGTCACTGAGTACCAAAAAATCATCACCTATTCAAGGCCTTCTTTTCTCTCCACTGCTGCTGTGAAATGTGTGGTGAACAGGGGCCCCTGCTTGAGCTCAGCCCTCTCTGACTCCTGCGTGCACGCCTAAGGGTGCCCACGGGGCCCGCATACCCCGTATACTGCTGTTGGCTGGCGGATGATAAGGGACCATCAAGACACAGATCAAGCTCAGGCAAGTGGGAGGTCCCCATGGGCTACGAGCCTGTTACCTGCTCCAACCCAGCTGTGACCAGAGGGCCCTGTTTTGGGGTGCCAGGCTTATAATGAGGGTCCCTGAGTTCTCCTTGGCTGCTGTTCCTTCTGTGAGGAGGTACCTCAGAAACCTTGAAGTACGGGGTAGGTTGGGAGAACAGGATACTCACATTACATTATTCAGCCTTGTTGAAAAACAGCATTGAGTCTTGGCCCTAAGCCCTAATTTTTTTGTTTGTTTGTTTGTTTGTAGAAAGTCATTTATTTAGGGAGAGAAACAGGAGGAGAGAGAAACAGCTAATTCTCATGCTAGTGAGAGAATCCAGAAAGATGGAATCCAGGAGAAGAAAGCAACTTCCACACTGAGTGGAAGGGAATAGAGAGAGAGATGGAGTTTAGGAGGGGAAGACAGGCTTCCACGAGAGAGTGTGGAAGGGGACTTCAGAGGGAAAATCCAGGAGGGAGAAAGATGGTTTCCACGAAGGGAATGTTTGTGGAAGGGGACCCAAACATGGAGTCCCCTAAGCCCTAATTTTCGTAATGAACAGCCTGGTCCTTCCCTTAAAATAAGAGGGAAATTGTCTACAGAGACAGGCCGGGTGGACATGGTATGGTCGGAAAAGGGGGAGTGAAAGCAGTCCAGGCAGGAGCAGGAGAAAGCCTTCAGGAGTGAAGGGCACATCCCCGGTGGCAGGAAAACAGAAAACCTGCGCCCAGTTTCAGAGGCTCTTCTGGGTCAGCCCACATGCCATGGAGAGCACTTGCAGGGTTGATGGTGTGGGCTGGAGGTGCCAGAAGGGCCCAGGGACAGATGATACTTTCACATCAACCTCAACTAATAGACTCTGAAGATGATGAGTCCATACATTTGCTTTCCCCTCTCCAGGTCTTGTTGAAAGGACCAAAGAAATAAAGCATAAGGCTGGGTGCGATGGCTCATGCCTGTAATTCCAGCACTTTGGGAGGCCAAGGAGGGCAGATCACTTGAAGTCAGGAGTTCGAGACCAGCCTGGCCAACATGGCGAAACCTTGTCTCTACTAAAAATACAAAAATTAGCCGGGCATGGTGGTACATGCCTGTAATACCAGCTTCTGGGGAGGCTGAGGCAGATGAGATGCTTGAACCCAGGAGGTGAAGGTTGCAGTGAGCTGAGATCACGCCAAGGCACTCCAGCCTGGGCAACAGAGTGATAAGACTCCATCTGAAAAAGAAAAGGAAAAAAATCTGTCACAGCATTAAAATACTGGAAAGAATAATATCAATGAACTAGAAATTATAAAGAATTTCTAGATTTCAAGCAAATGAAAGTGGATTAAAGAGAAAACTATGAATGATATCTATCTAGCCATAAAATCAACAATTTCCTCTGTAAAAACAATAATCAGCTAGAAAGCATAATGGCCCAAGAGCCCACTAACAAAAGAGAAAAATATCCAGAAATAAACTTTAAAAGAAATGTACAAAAATCATTTAAAGAAAATTATGAAACCTTACTAAAAGACAAAAAAAAAAAAAAAAGACATACCAAAGGAGAGACATTTCACTCCCTTGGATAAGGAGACAGTATTATAAAGCCATCAATTCTCCCTCATCAATCTATAAATAAAATGCAACTTCACTCCAGATCCTAAGGGGATTCATTTTGGAACTCAACAAATTGATTTAAAATTTCATCTGGAAGAATAACTAAAAACAGCTAAGAAGTTTTCAAAAGAGAACTACAGTGAGAAGGGTCTTATCCTGCCAGGAAGCCACAGTCAATGATAAATGGCACAGAAACAGAGGAACAGATTTGCAGGACAGGACACAGTCCAGAACACAGGATCCAGTATATGTGAGGAATAACATATGACCAAGAGGCATTTCAAACAATGGAGAAGATGGATTCTTCAATAAATGCTAATTAAACAATTTACTATTCATTTGGAAAAATGAGAATTTGTTTTAAATCTTAGTATCATACATAAGGATAAACTTTTGATGGATTCAAGACTTAACAAAAAAAGTAAAAATACTAAAGAAAACACAGATCAAATTTTAAAAATAATTTGGAAGTAAAGAAGTCTTCTCTAAGAGTGATACAAAACCCAGAAAACTACTGGCAGATTTAGCTATATTAAAATTAAAACTTCTATACAGGAAAAGACATCATGAAAAAAGTGAAAGTCAATAAACTGGTGTCACATGACAGATGATAAATTAACAACCTTAATACAGGATGGCTCAACACTGGCAAGATGAGTGGACCTGGGCAGGGGGGTTGTTCTCTCTAAACTTCAGCTTTCTCATCAGGTAAGAGAGAAACTAAGAGCAGCATCTTTCTCACAGGATTGGTGTAAGGATTAATATGAGCTATCTTTTTGTAAAGCACTAAGTCCAGAGTTTGAACAAAGCAAGGAAACCATCAGATAGACAACCAGAGTGTATGTTCCCTGAAAGCTACTGACTGTAACATTGGCTACAAAAAAGCCAGAAAAACATTCAAAAACCACCTAAATATGCTCCAGTTCAGGCAGTTAGAGCACATCCATTCAATGGGATACTAAGCAGTGGATAAAAAGGATGAGGGAGATCAGTATTTACTGACAGAGAACAATGTCCATAAACTCAGGGCATAGCCACTCTCATTCATTATTAATTCAACAAATATTTGCTGAAAAGCTAGTAAATATCAGGCACTAACCTAGGTACTATGGATAGAGCAGTGAAGAAAAAACCCAAAACCCCCAGTATATTCTAGTGGGGGAAACAGACAATAAGTAAATCATTCAGTAAACAATAAGGTTTGCCAGCTGGTGGAAAGAAAAAAGTAAAGCAGAGAAAAGTAGGCAGGGTGGGAAACATGTCATGATTTTCCTTTTTCTTTTTTTTACTTTTTTCATTTTTAATTCTTGTGGGTACACAGCGGGTGCACATATTTATGAGGTATAAGGGATATTTTGCTACAGGTATACAATGTGTAATAATCACATCAGGGTAAATGGGGTATCCATCACCTCAAGTACTTATCCTTTGTGTTACAGACAATCCATTTATACTCTTTTTTTTTTTTTTTTTTTTGAGACAGAGTCTCACTCTGTTGCCCAGGCTGCAGTGCAGTGATGCGATCTCGGCTCACTGCAACCTCCACCTCCCAGGTTCAAGTGATTCTCCTGCCTCAGCCTCCCAAGTAGCTGGGACTACAGGCAATGCACCACCACACCTGGCTAATTTTTTTGTATTTTTAGTAGAGACCGGGTTTCACCATGTTGGCCATGCTGGTCTCTATCTCCTGACCTCATGATTCTCCCGCCTCAGTCTCCCAAAGTGCTGGGATTACAGGTGTGAGCCACTGTACTTGGCCTCTTTTTGTTATTTTTAAATGTACAATTAAATTATTATTGACTACAATCACTCTGTTGTGCTATCAAATACTAGATTTTATTCATTCTTCTTCCTATTCTTTGTACCATTAATCATCCCTCCTTCCCCAACACCTCCCCTCAACTAGACAAGGTCATAATTTTAAAGGAGGGAGGTTATGTAAGAAGTCCTCACTTGGAAAATAACACTTGAACATGTTTTAAAATCTTTATGGCTAGGCACAGTGGCTCAGGCCTGTAATCCCAGCACTTTGGGAGGCCAAGGCAGGCAGATCATGAGGTCAAGAGATCAAGACCATCCTGGCCAACATGGTGAAACCCTGTCTCTACTAAAAATACAAAAATTAGCCGGGTGTGCTGGCACGCACCTGTAGTCCCAGCTACTTGGGAGGCTGAGGCAAGAGAATTGCTTGAACCCAGGAGGCAGAGGTTGCAGTGAGCCGAGATTACACCACTGCATTCCAGCCTGGCAACAGAGCGAGACTCCATCTCAAAAATAAAAAATCTTTATAACACATGTAAACACACATACACAAGTACAGAAGGATATTCACTAAACTGTTAATATCACTGCCTCTTAAAGGCATTGTTGTACAACACTTTTACTTTCTATTTTTGTACACATCAATATTTTCTGGTTTCTTTTGAAATAAGTATGGAAAACATTTGTGAGCGACATAGCGTTTAGGGGAAATAACTAAAAATGAACTTCCACAGACAAGGACGCCACAGAGCCGGGTATTAAAGACAGCAGTTCCCAGGTTGGGGTCTGGTGCCTGGTGCTACAGCACCACCTAGTGGCCAATCCACTAACTACTCAATCTCATACCAACCCTGTCAAGGAAGCAAGAGACAAGATGCACTTTTGTACACAACAGCATAAAAATATATCTGCCTGATGGACAGGGATTAGAAGAAAAGTGCACAAACACAAACATTATACAGTCTGTTTGGGTGGTAAGATCATAGTGAAATTTATTTGGCTTGGATTTTCAATCATAGGTTTATAATGATGCTTCATTCCTTTATTTCTAACTGCAATGGAACAGTCCAATAGGACATCTAAATGGACTCACTCAACAGAAGTGTAGTGAGAGGCGGGCTGCGCAGGACAGATTCATAACCCAGGATGTTTGCATATGTGTCCCCCAAGAAGCTTGGGGATATCATAAGGAAGCGTGACAGGACCTCAGGGCACAGGTTGCTTGGAAGAGGAGGGGTCAGCCTCAATGGGAATGCCTAGGAGATAAGAAGATTCCAGGACACTGGCTTGGATGAGTGGCCACATCTCTGCACTCAAATGAGTAATCATTAATAGCTTGTACACAGATGGCTGAACTAGTACCTCCTCACCAAAGCCCAGAGGCGACTGAAACGTATCCCATAGCTGAGCAGGAGGTGACTGTGATCACACTGAGGACTCTACCTAGAACACTGTTTCTTTCCCCTCCACCCAACAGGCCCCCCGCCTGTGTCCATGGCCTTCCTCTGCAGACTCTCTGCTTAGCCCTCTGCAACACTTGTCATTCTGACTTGCAATTGTGGCTGCTCCCTGCTCAACCATAAGAGCTCAACCATAAGGTGAGGGTCAAGTCTATCCCATTCACCCTCTATGTCTATCTCATTCACCTGCAGCAAGGGACAGGACTAGGAAGGCCAACTGTCCTGGGTTTGAATCCTGCTCTGCCATCTACCACCTATGTGGCAAGTGCCTTTCAGCTTCTATTTCCCCCTCTGTAAGGTGTGGATACAGGATTGTACCCATCTCATGTGGCTGCTGTAAGGATTAACTAACAGCAACAGCTAGCACTCAGGAGTACTGGGGGTGCCAGGCACTTGTCTAAGTGCTCTGTATGTGTTAAATTCCTTAACTGAGGTCATCTCTGTGCATTAAATGTTGATTACAGTACCTGGCATGGGATAAGTGTTCAAATATTGTTATTTCATCCCCAGTTCCCAGTATAGTGCCCAGCATAGTCTATTGTGTTCTCAATAAAAATGAATGAATACTTCACCAGCCTACTATGGAAAGAAAGGAGAAAGGTCAGAGTGAGACTGTGATGCTCACGCTACCCCATGAGCACCCAAGCTGCCTGGTTCTGCTGCCCCAAAAGGCTCAAGGACAGTACAAAGGGACTGGAGGGAGAGAAGGTGCCTTGACAGACACAATCAGCCTTGAAGGACTGGGGAGCAATGAGAATCACACAGCCCATGAGGGAGCATGTTCTGTGCTGGAAGTGCAGACCCTCTGCCAGCCTCTCCCACTTCCAGCCCTTAAAAGTGGCTCCACTGTAGGTACAACCCAGCCAAGGAAGGAGAAATTTGCAGATACCATGGCAGGTCCCAGAAGGTCATTAGGGCACATCCCTGGCCACACCCAGCCTGCTTCTTTCACCACCAGCAAAAACAGGGGCTAGTTCTTCTCCCTAAAACCCTCCTCCCTCCTCTACTCCTGGCTCTTTCCTACTCTTCCAGTCTCATTTAAATGTCACTTCCTGTGGGAAATCATCTGTGATGCCCTATGTAGATCCTTCTCCTACAAGTTTTTAGGACATCTAGACTTGTCCATAACACTCAAAACATTTGCCATGAACTGTGTGTTCATCTTCCTCACCGGACTGTCACAGCGTCCATGACTCGCAAACCCTTTTCTGAGCAAGCCTACTTTGCAATACATCCTTATTCCTATAGCCATATCCAGCAGGAGTATACAAATAAGACGCCATCAACCCACCCTTCCTTGTACACCCTCCCACTTCCACGCACCTCACTTGGGGCTGCCAAGAGCACATTCCTCCACACCTTTCTGTCCAGCAACAGGTAATGACGCAGGGCTCATGCCAGAGACCAGGGTCATGCTCTCCATGCCTGCTGGGCCCAGAAAGATCACATTAATGGTGAAGCCGCAGGTTTAACAGGATAGGGACAGACACGGCCTGTGGCTACACCACCTAAAACTTTCTGCTTTCAAAAAGTGTAAAGCATTCAACTGGCCAAAGAAAGCATCAGAGAGGGAGGTTAGACAGAGCTCCTCAGGTAGGGTAGCAGATTTTTTAAACCTAACAATATATCCTGGCCTTCCCCCATGCCAATTTATAGAGAGCTGGCTCCCTTCCAACATTGCTGATGGGTACTCCCCTTCTTTTCACCTTTTTGCCACTATAAACAATGATGCAGAAAATGGCGTTGTATGTACCACTTTTTGCAACAGTGCTTTATTTCTGCAAGACTCACAGAAATATGCCGCTGAATTGCCACACAGATAGCTTAACATTTATTAGATATTTTCAGATCATGTTCCCCAAAAGTTTAACAATTGAGACTCCCACCAGTAATGTAAAGGAGCACCCACTTCCCCCATTCACCTGCTAACACTGGTTTTATCCATCTTTGTAAACTTTGTGCCATTTAACCTACTGTTTTAACTTGCATCCTGGTAGTGATTATCTTTTGAGGCCAAGTTCCTTTTTTTCTCCTTTACTTCTTTAGCTCCCATCTTTTGCCAAGCACCCCTAGGCTCCCTTACAGCTCAGTGTGGCTAAGCTCTACTCAAGGAGATGCACGTGTTAAAACTATGTAAAACTTCTGAGAAGTATCTCAAAGGGAAGGGGCACATCCTTCTTCCTCCTTTCTCCTCTGAATTCTGGAATGCAAATGTGATGACTGGAGCTCAAGCAGCCACAATCTGCTATGGATGGAAGAGTGGCAAGATATAAGGAACATGGGTCCATGATGCCTTTGATCCCATTATACCAACTCTAGGCTGCCCATCATTTTACTTTTGTATGTGATGGTGTAAACCCACTGTCATTCAGGGGTTATTATATGCAACCAAATATAGTCCTAACTAATGTAAGTTCTAATCTCTAATAGTCAAAACTGAACCCTTATCTCTCCTTCTGTAACACAATGAATAGCTATGTGTCCATGTTTTGTGTGCCCTATGTTTAAGTGTACTAAAAGGGGAACACTTGTTTCCCCACTCTCTCATCCTTCCTACCAAAGCCTTAGGTTTTGCAGAAATGGTTTAGAATTTTTAGTCTCAACCTATTATCATGTTTTCCCTTACAATAGGTCTCCTTTATTTTTAGAACTCTTCATAATTTAGCAATATAAATTCCAACTCACAGCAGTAATATCCATTGAGATTAAACTACATGCACTAAAAGATGTGCTGTTCCAGCTGGGCGTGTGGCTCACACCTGTAATTCCAGCACTTTAGGAGGCCAAGGCAGGCAGATCACCTGAGGTCAGGAGTTCAAGACCAGCCTGGCCAATGTGGTGAAATCCCATCTCTACTAAAAATACAAAAATTAGCCTGGTGTGGTGGTATACACCTTTAATCTCACCTATTTGGGAGGCTGAGGCAGGAAAATCACTTGAACTATTCAGGAGGCAGAGGCTTCAGTGAGCCAGTATCACACCACTGTACTCCAGCCTGGGTGACAGAGTGAGACTCCGTCTCAGAAAGAAAAAAAAGATGTGCTGTTCCTGTTTCCTGCACTTCTTCCTTCCCTGTCTCCATATCTCTATTCCACTTCCATTGTCCTTGGGTTAGAGAACTTCACTGGGTATTTTCCTCAGGTACATTTAATAAATGTTTTGCATCCTCACGTGTTTGAAAATGGCTTTCTTTTGCAATGGCACCTGACTGACATCTTGGCTGGGTATACAGAGGACTTGGGGCCCTCTCCCTTTAACAGTCTGGAGATAGCAGTCCACTGTCTTCCAGCCTCCAGAGTTGCACATGGGAAGCCTGAAGAGAGTCTAATTCTCATTCCTTTGAAAAAAAAAAAAAATCTGTTCTTGCTGCCTCCAAGTACCTCACATTTTCATTATTCCCGCTTCTTTTCATTATTACTCTGGATTATGAAATATTTTTCTTTTGACCTTCCGAACTACTAATTTCAGCTCTTCATTGACTTTTAAATTCAAAAGCCTTGTTTTTTAGTTCCAGAAAGCCTCTCATATACTTTAATCTCCTCTCTCTGGGAGTTCTCTCCTTGTAAAGTTCTTATGCAGTCACTCCATCCTGCCTCAAAAGCGCCACTGCTCTAAGTGCGAAGCTTGGCTTCCTTCTTTCCCTTCCATGGCCAGGAGCCTTTAAATGCAATGTCACTTGTCTCTGCCTGTCAGTGAGTGCAGGTTCTCTTATCCCCTGTTCACAACAGACTGCTTAAGCTCCTGCTGCCTTAGCATGCCTGAGGCTCGGGACAACCGGTCAGCTGTCATTCAGGTGGGCCCAGGTGAAATGGGCTAGCAGACTGTGGTCTTCCTAAGAGAAATGGGAAACAGATTCTCTGCCGTTTGGTCCCTGTGGACAACGGGGGGAGGCAGTCCTCCCCCAGCTGAATGGACTGGGACCAATTCAGCCCAAGATTCCTTGGGACTGGCAGGATCCCACTAGCCCCTCCAAGAGCATGGGCAGTAAGTGGGCAGCTGCTTTGCTTCTAATGGAATCCAACTCTAATCAGACAGTGGAGAGAGTTCTACTTCTAGAGCCAGACAGACCTTGAGTCCAATCCAACTCTGCCACTTCCTTGCTGTGTGACTTCAGAGAAACTACTCATCTCTGAATCTCATTTCTGAGATTACTTCTCTTCGTTGGTTTAAAGCAGAGAGCATATGAGAAAACCAAGACTGGTTGTTTCTAGCATCCTTCTTAGGAGAACCAATCCACTGATACATAAGTTTGGGGAACATGCTTCTTCTAAGTACTATATGAGTTACTTACAGTGTTGTTAATCATGCAATACCAAAGAAAACTGGGCCCCTGTGCAAAAATACATCAGAAACTCTACCTTCTGCCTCTTTTGTGAAAATAGGTTAACAGAAGAGTGAGGCTACCAGAAGAATCTGAGAAATATTGTAATATTTCAGCTTTTAACATTTGTGGTGCTGTTCCTACCTAAACTGAATCACCTAGGATTCTTCCAGGCAAACACTCTCTGCTTCTTCCCATATTTTCTTGTTACTCAAGTCCTGAGAGCAATGGCAACAAAGGGGATGGCTGTTGGGAACCATAACAGAGTCCATGCTGGTTTCAGTCTTGTAACATTTACTGAGCATCTACTGTGTGTAAGGCATTGAGCAAGACACTTACAGTCTAGTCAAGGAGATAAGGCAGGAAGTACAGGGTAGATCAAAGCAGCATGATGCAATGCAGAATGTGGCCAGGGCCACAGTGTCATGAGGGTTTAAGGAAAGGAGAGCTCCCGCAAGCTGGTGAGAGCAGAAAAGAATTCTTAGAAGAAGTACCAAACAAAGTGGGCAGAATCTCAAGGAGCAAGAATGGTCCACAGTGGGTGGGGAGGGGAGGTCAACCAGTTTGTAGTTCCTTAAAGACAATGCTCATGTCTTATTTGTCTTCATATTCCTTTACCCCATTCTCCCTTGGCCAAACATAACTCATACAATGAGCTGGCTGTTTTTGATTAAGGGTCTGAAGCAAGGACAGCTCCAAGTGAGGAAGGTAGCTGAACTGAAGAGAGGAGAGGGGTTTCTGGATAAGTACAGGGACCTAACTGAGGTTGAGAGAAGGTTGCCCAAGTAAGCCCAGCTGTTTGGGAAACAGACACCCATGGGAACACAAGGGTGACAATATCACAGGGTAGCTACAAGAGGTGTGCAAAAGGAGACAGAGAGAGAAAGGTAAAAAATGCTGGACAGGAGAACTAATAGAGAAAACCCCAGAGCTTCATCTGGTAAGAAGCCCCTAACACATCCCCTGTTGTGTAGTTCACGGAGGCTGCCTGATGTCCCGAAAACCACTCTGCAGCTCCTCATTCCCACTGGTCTCCACTTGGCAGGAGGTCTCTCTGACTACAGCACCACCCAGCTGCCCTGTACCCAGTGTGCACCTGTGGGTGCCCATATTCCTTTACCCCGAGGAGCATGTGAGGTGCGCATGGTGAATGAATCCCAAAGAAAAACTGACTCTGTGGGAAAATGCATCCTGGCAGGCCAAAAACCAAGCCAAGGCCTCAGGCACTACCCAGCAAGAAGGGACCTCAGGAGTGCCTGGACACCACCACTCCTGCCCCAGGAGCATGTTGCTATCTGAAAGAGAATAAAGGCAAGGAGAGTGGGCCCACACGCAAGCACTGTGCACAAGGTGCCACAGGTTCAGTGGCCACTGGCTCATCTTCTGTCTACCATGGCAGCTGTACCAAAGCACCCCTCACCATACCCACACCTCACTCTACACCTGCAAACAGCAAGGGCAGGGTGTGACGTGGGTGGCCTCACAACCTCCTTCACTAAGGGAAGGAGACTTCTGCCCCCCCAGGGCCCTCCTCTAACCTGGTCTTCCCCTCCCACCTCTGAGAAAGGGATCCGCTGAGATCCAGGGCTGGTGACAGGCCCTAGGCTTGGGGTCCACTCCCAGCTGCCAGTCAGGCAGTCGGCCCCTTCTCCTGCAACCTCAGTCTCTGCCACTCCCTTGGTCCTTCCTTCTGCCTGAGAACATCTTCAGAACAGCTTTGACCCTTGAACCCCAGGCTACTTTCCCATCAGACACCCACCTGCTCAGCAACCCCTGTCTGAATGCTGGGGTCATACTGGCCCCTCTGGGGTCCCAGAACCTCCTACTACTAATTGTTGAGGCTAGTGGCCTAAGGCTTTCCCACCTCATGGCAGCTTTAACCTGCTTGCCTGTCCCTCTTTCTAAAGTCATCCCTCCAGCCCTGATTATGCCCCCATCCCTCTTTCTCCTCCCACTTCCTTAGCCTTGCTAGTCTCCAGCCTCCTCTGCTGGCTCCTTTCTTCTGTTTGGATGCCATGCTGGTGCCACCTTCCTTTCGTCCTCTCACTAAGCTTCCTCTTCACAGCCCTCTGGCTGGGTCCCATGCCCCTGCCCCCTCACCAGCTTCACCACCGCCCTCCCCTGCCTCACACTTCATGATCCCACAACAAGGAAAGCAACCCTAACACAGGCCGCCAACTGAATAGCATGAGGCTCACCCACTCACCCAGCTGCATCCACAGCCCAGCCTCGGCTCAGACTGCCCCCTCTTGTGGCGGCAAGCCTTGGCTCACCAAACTTTATGATCCTTCATGACTCACAGTTAAAAAATTAAGTAAAGCACCTCGAACATGCATATATGTATTTGTAAATTAAATATATGCTCTAATGTTTCAACATTGTTTTATAATGTATATTACACAAAGGTACTTTATATAAACGGACTTGTACAGTCTATAACCTTTTCTATCTGTCTAAACATTATGTTTGTGAAATTCATTATGTTTGTGAATTTCATGGACTTGTTCATTAACTCTAACTGACTACAGTATTCCATCATGGGAGTATACCACATGTATTATCCATTCTACTACCGATGGACACTGGAATTGTTTCCAGTTTGAGCTATTACAGATGGTGCTCCTAGAAGCATGACTGAGCATGCCTTCTAGTACACACCCATATGCATTTCTTTGTGTCTGTCTCAAAGTTGGGTTGATACCAAGGAGTGGAACTGCTAGGTCATAAGGTATATATATGTTCACCTTTGATAGATGATGTCAATTTCCCAAAGTGGCTAGACCAATTTATACTCCCACCAGCAGTATGAAAGATGATCAGTCCACAACCTCAGCATAATATTGTCTTTTTCCCCCTTGATTTTAGCCATTCTAGTAAGAAAGATATCACAAAGTACCACAATCCCTTTTCAAGATGAGGAGAATGAGATTAAGTGCCTCTCTCAAGCTCACAAACCTAATGTGAGTTGGAAAAGGCACCCAGGTCTTCTGACTCCAAATATGCTAAGGTTGCCACCGTGGCCAAGTATTGTTTCCAACACAACACCTTAACAACAGAGGAATTCTGAAGCACTAGTAAAGAAATATGTTTGTGGACTATGCTAATCCCAACACATTGCTCCTGACAGGAGAGAGAGAATGTAGTGTCTATCAACTCAACTTTGAGGCAGACACACCAAAAAAGGTCTGGATACATACACTCCAAGTATTAACAATGAGATGATAGCTGTTTCTTTCTTGTCCATATTTCTTATTTTTTGTACAATTAAAATTTAATAAAAGGTTTTTTAATTCAGATATAACTTATACAAGATAAAATTCACCTTTTAAACCATAGAATTCAGTGATTTTTAGCATATTCACTAAGTAGTGCAACCACTGCCACTATCTAATACCAGAACATTTTTATTACCCTACAAAGAAATCCTGTACCCAACCATCAGCAGTTACTCCCCCACTCCCTCTGCCACGAGGCCCAGCAACCACTAATCTACTTTCTGTCTCTATGGGTTTGCCTCATCTACACATTTCATACAGATGGAATCATAGAATATGTGGACTTTTGTGTCCTGCTTCTTTAACTTAGAATGTTTTCAAGGTTTATCCATATTAGGCATGAATCAGTTGTTAATTCTTTACGGCTGAATAATACTCCTTTATATGTATACACCACATTTTGTTTATCTGTTCATTAACTGATAGATACTTGGGTTGTTTCCATTTTTGGCAATTACTAATAACATTGCGATGAGGCTGCCTGCTAGTAGTCATCCTTTCTTCTTTAGTAGAATTTCCATTTTTTAGGTAGACACATAGCTTCCCTGAGTATAGATTACATTTCCTGGCTTCCCTTACTACTAGCTGTGGCCATAAGACCAAGATTAAATGAATGAGATTTAAGAGGTATCATGCAGAATTTCTGCAGAGTAGCACTCAAAGGCTGGAATGCACATGGAAAGGCTAGAGCTCTTGCAGCCATTTTAGGCTATGAAGTGACTTTGGACTTATAAGGAACCTGGGTCTCTAACCATACAGACTCCATACCTACTCTGGACTAATTACCTTCTGACTTCTGCACATAAGAAACTTACAACTTGTTTATGTCTTTGTTATTTTGCATTTTCTCTCATTCATAGCACAACCTAAAGAAGTGGCTCTCTCATAAGCAGAGTGATAAGAGTTAAAAGAGAAAATGTAACACAGATAGCCATTTTTATATTCCCTCAACAAAAAGTCTAGCACTGTTTTTATATAGCAGGCAACTCAAACATTTGTTGAAATGCATAAGAATCTGGAAAAATAAAGGCAGTTTCACTCCTTTTGAAAACTATCTTGGCTAGGAGCAGCGGCGCACGCCTTTAATCCCAGCACTTTGGGAGGCTAAGGCAGGAGATCACTTGAGGCCAGGGGTTCAAGACCAGCCTGGCCAACAAGGTGAAACTCGATCTCTACCAGAAATATTTTTAAATTAGCTGGGTATGGTGGCACAAGGCCTGTAATCCTAGCTATTCAGGAGGCTGAGGCATTAGGATTGTCTGAACCCAGGAGGCAGAGGTTGCAGTGAGTCAAGACTGTACGACTATACTTCAGGCTAGGCAACAGAGCAAGACTGTTTCAAAAATAAATAAAATCAATCAATCAATATTTGTTTACCAACTTATTTTTCCAGGTAAACATCATTATTTTTTCAAGTTTTATAAAATATCTCATAAGAATTGCATTAAATCTTTGCCAACATTTGGAGATATAATATTGTCACTACTACTACATTTAAACTTCTTTGGAGAGAGCCAGGAACTGATTAATTGATTTCATCTTATCCATTCAATACATATTTAATACGAGGCTCCTCTGTAACAAGCCTAGTTATAACAATGGCACTTTGGAGTTAACCAAAAAATAAATAAATAAATAACCAAACAAACAAACATTAGGTAAAGAATCCTGGTAGCCAAGCTCAGTGGATCATGCCTGTAATCCCAGATTCTCAGAAGGCTGAGACAGAGGAACACTTGAGGCCGGGAGTTCAAGACCAATCTGGGCAATACTGCAAGATCCCATCTCTAAAAAAAAATGTTTTAAGCCAAGTGTGGTGGCACACACCTGTAGTCCCAACTACTTAGGAGGCTGAGGTGGAAGGATCACTTGAACCAAGGAGTTCAAGACTTCAGTGAGCTATGATTGCACTACTGCACTCCAGCCTGGGCAACAGAGCAAGACTCCATCTCTGAAAAATTAAAAATAAATACCTAATGCCACTTCCCTTCAATGTCTATCCACTAAAGTACTTGGGGAAGTAGAAGTGGCAATGAAAATTTCTATCACCACTAAAGCCTAAGATTACTTGTCCTCATCACCTCCAGGTGTTGATTCAGAATCTCTTGCCTCTCTTCTTCACAGCCAGTAAAACTACTTTGATCATACTTAATAGTTCCTGGGCCTCTTCATTTTCTATCATGTAACATTTTTATGACTCTCCACTGCTCTCCTTATCCTCTCAGTGTTCCAACATTTTTGCCAGTGGATCTGGTTTTCCTTCTCATATGTTGCTAATCTCATACTGAACTTGTTACTGTTGATGTTCTTTATTTCAAACGTGTTATATAGGCAGGATCTGGTCCAGTGGAGAGATCTACAGAGGTACTCAGATGATGGTCATCATCATTATCATCATGATTTATTGAACCATTACTCTGTGACAGATACTTTGCTAAGCACCTTATTCGTAAAAATATACCACCAAATCCATGCAATAGTTCTCTAATGAATTATTAGAGAGAAAATGAGAAAACTGAGGCCCAAAGAGGTTAGGTAACATATCCAAGAACTCACAGCCAGTAAGAGTATCCTTGGCAGGACGTGGTGACTCACGCCTGTAATCCCAGCACTTTCGGAAGCCGAGGCGGGCAGATCACCTGAGATCAGGAGTTTGAGACCAACCTGGCCAATACAGTGAAACCCTGTCTCTACTGAAAATACAAAACTCAGCCAGGCATGGTGGCAGGCACCTATAATTCCAGCTACTTGGAAGGCTGAGACACGAGAATCACTTGAAGCCAGGTGGTGGAGGTTTCAGTGAGCTGAGATTGCACCACCACACTCCAGCCTAGGCAACAAGAGCGAGACTCTGTCCCAAAAAATAATAAGTATCCTCACTGGCAGTATGCACAAAGCCAGGATCTGAACACAGCTCAGTCTGCTGTTATTCCAAAACATTTCCTTATATTCTATTCTATAGGAGCTGAATAGCATTTTAGATTCTGTACTGGTTCACATATCCCATCACCCTGACTCTACTTTCTATCGATCTGTTCCCTTTTCTTTGCCCAGCATTTGGGTTTCTCAGCTCAGCCAACATTAATTCCATCTCTTCCTTTCCTGAGGAGCAAAAGGCATCACGCCAGGATGGTCAGTGCTGGTATTAAGGACTCCCCTCAAGTTAACCCTGATCCTTCTCACTACTCCTCAGCTGTGGCTTTCAGCACCAGGGTCAGTGGCAACTAGGTCTATACCTTTGTCCTACACTCCAAGGGCTTAGAGTTGAGGGTAATGCTAACAACACACACACTGGACCACAGATCAATTTCCCACTGGATCTCTCTGATGAAAAGATCTTCACCTCGTTCTGTAAGCTGAGTGCAGTCAGGCACTTAGGCTTACCAGAGGGACAGACTTTCACTTTTATCAATTTACGATACCACCCCTCATATCCCTGCCAGCAGTCTGAGTAGATCCCAAGTACTCTAACTCTTAGACCCCACCCATAAGTTCCAGAAATTCTATAACAGGCTTTTCCCTGCTATCCAAGCACAGAATATAGAGTGGACCAGGGATGCACCCCCATGCCAAGTCACAGATACCTACCCACACATCACATTAGTCTAATCTGAATGGTTTAATCATCTTCCCAGACTCCAACTGTTCCCATCAGCTGCCTTTCCTAGGACCTAGACACACTGAAGCGGCAGATCCATCCTGAACCTTACAATGTTAGATGGAGGAGGGCACAACTCTCCGGCTTCAGGGGACAGAGATTTTTAGTCCAAAGGACCAGCAACAAAAGGCATGAGGGAATTGCCTGAGAAGGTTGCTGGGAGGCAGTAAAGGGTGTAGAGACTGTCTGCGGCAAGGGGCCTCTTTCAGAGTCTTCTGCACACAGCAACAAAGGTAACTGAAGCATAACCTCTCATGGGAGACTGGCTCTAACACTAGTGTAAACAAATGTTGATGGGTCCGGGGGCGGGGGGCATAGAGAGCTCAGCTCCAGGGGACAGGGCAATAATTCCCTAATGAATTACTAGAGAGAAAATGGGAAAACTGAAGCCCTGAAGCAAAGGAAGTGGAAGCTGATGGCCCCACCACCAGTTTCCACACCATCAATCTTCCTGTTTTTCTTCCTAGCTGCCTACTCCTCCTCTTGCTTCTTCCCTGACTCTTCCCACTTCCACCCCTCAAACTGACATTCCTCAGCATTTCAGCCGGGACTCTCATCCACTACCACACAGCCTTCCTGAGTGATCCCATCTTCTCCTACAATACAACATTCTTGGCCAGCTACCTAAGAATGACCCCAAGTATCTCTCCCCATTCCAGGGTACATCGGAAACATCTGGGAAAACTCTTAAACATAAGACTACCAGCTTCCCTCCCCATAAACACCACAGAGGACTCTGATGCTCTAGAGTGAGAACCAGTGTTCCAGCCCAGATATCTCTCTTGGCTGCAGATTAGCAGGCCAGTCACCAAGAGGGCAGGTCTACCAAGCGATCCCACAGCCATTTCAAACTCAAAATGGCCCAAACCAAATTCACAACCTTCATCTTGCCAACCCAGTATTCCTTTCATGTTCCATAGCTCAATGACTGGTCCTACCATCTCATGGCACCAAGTAAGAAATTCTGACATTGCCCTTCCTCCCATCTTCCAGGAGAAGAGGCCTCTATATCAGTTTCTTTTGAACCTGCTTTCTCCTCCCCATCTACCTAGCCAGGACCCATCAGACCACTCCTAAATTCCTGTAATAACCCTCACTCAACTTCCAGTCTCTAGACTCCTTTCACACCATCATCCTCCACACTGCCACCAGGACTGTAAGTGACAATCTTTCTCTCCTCTTATAACTTGAACGATTCTCCACTGACCACAAGACAACACCCACACCCCTAAGCACTACCTGCAAGTCCCTCTGCTAACTGACCCCAAACCACCTCTCTAACCTCCTCTCCTGCAGTTCCTCCTCTCCTGCAGCTCCTCCTCCCTCCATCCTCCACTGCAAACCTCACACTCCAGCAACACCACACTGCCCACCATCCCTGAAGCACATCATACTCTCTCTTGCTTCTGTACCTCTGTACCATCTACTTCCTCTGCCTATATTCCGCTTTGCCTGGAAAAGTGAAAATCTTTAAGATCCTGTGAGTGTTATTTGGTCCCATGAGCTTCCATTTCCACTACTATACTTCCCATGACACTGCATTATCATTGTGTATTTACTTCTATCTGTCAAGTCTTGGGGCCCCTGAGGGCAGGGTCTGCAGTGTCAAGCCCTATTACATGCTTAGTAAATGTTTACTTAATGATTGAAAAGCATTAATGAGATCCAAGTATTCTTCCACACCTTCAAGAAGCAAAGGAAGAAACCAGTCTTTAAAGCAATAAAAATAAGGCCAACTGCTACCTTAGAAACCACAGGTAATGTTTCAGTAATAGATGCTTTTGGTGACAGCTGGGAAGTTATGAAAAATGAGTCAGCAGCTACATAATTTGTCCATTATTTCTGGCACAGTCCAAGGAAACAAAGCCATGACCAGAACATGAACACTGGTCTCTCCCTTGCTCTCAGTGCTTTAGCCATGCTGGCTCCCCAGTACATCTGGAGTTTACCATGCCCTTTCCCCAGCTAGGATGATGGCAGATGCAACTGTCACCTCTCCACCTGGCTAGCTTCAGTTCGTCTTTCAGGTGTCAGCTTAAAGGCCCCTTCCTCTAGTAAGCTGTCTCTGACTCCCCTAGTAGGGAAGCCATTCAATGTATGGTCTCTTAGCACATCATACTCCTCTTTTGTAGACATCAATGCTATAATTATGGTTTATTTTTTTTAAGAGACAGGGTCTTACTATGTTTCCCAGGCTGGTCTCATTACGTTGTCCAAGCTAGACTCAACTCTTAGACTCAAGCAATCTTCCTGCCTTAGCCTTCTGAGTAGCTGGGACTACAGGTGTACAACACTATGCACTGTAATTACTTTTTTTTTTTTTTTTGAGATGGAGTCTCGCTCTGTCTCCCAGGCTGAAGTGCAGTGGTGCCATCTCAACTCACTGCAACCTCTGCCTCCCAGGTTCCAGCAATTCTCCTGCCTCAGCCTCCCAAGTAACTGAGATTAAAGGCATGTGCTATCACACCCAGCTAATTTTTTGTATTTTTTGTTTTTTGGTTTTTTTTTTGAGATGGAGTCTCACTCTATCACCAGGCTGAAGTGCAGTGGCCCGATCCTGGCTCACTGCAACTTCCATTTTCTGGTTTCAAGCAATTCTTCTGCCTCAGCCTCCCGAGTAGCTGGGACTATAGGCACGCACCACCATGCCTGGCTAACTTTTTTGTATTTTTTAGTAGACACAGGGTTTCACCATGTTGGCCAGGATGGTCTCCACTCTTGACCTTGTGACCCACCCGCCTCAGCCTCCCAAAGTGGTGGGATAACAGGCGTGAGCCACTGCGCCCGGCCTAATTTTTTACATTTTTAGTAGAGATGGGGTTTCACCATGTTGGCCAGGCTGGTCTTGAACTCCTGACCTCAAGTGATCCACCTGCCTCAGCCTCCCAAAGTGCTGGGATTACAGACGTGAACCACTGCACCCGCCCCCTATAATTACTTTTTTAATGTATTTGTTATTGTTTTGTACAGTCTAGTCTACCTACTAGACTGTAAGCTAAAGGACAGCAAGAACCAGATCTGTCTTTTTCTACCACTGTGGCCTCACACTCTGCATAGCACTGGCACTCAGTAGACCCTGGACAAGAACTGGATGGATGGATGGATGGCCATATGGGCTGGTAGGCAAGTAGTTATGGAGGACAGGGAAGAATGAGGAATAAGGTTACCTTCAATTATTGGTACAATCCTTGGTAATCATCCGGCTCTCTTTGTTCTGTCTTAAGCCTCATAACACAATCTCAGATATTAAAACTGGGGCTTTCCTTCCAAAAAAGGAAGCATGCACACCAAAGATATTCCTGTTTACTTGGAAAGTGGGAGTCTCAAAGCAAATGGACACATTTGGCATTCTGACTTCACATTCATTAATCTTTCTAGGCTGCTTCTCTGTTCCACAAGTACTACTGACAATATTGATAAAACTAGTTTCCAAGAATCTCTCAGTCCTTAAGAAGCCCCCTGAGATCACGATGGTGTTAACAGACCACAAGAGGCACTGTCTTTTCTTAGCTAGCCACCAACACTGAACTAGATACTGGAGCCGTGTGCTAAGTCAAATTTGGGCCTTGTTCCCATACAGCCACATTGCAGATTCAACAAAGGCCCCTGAAGCAGACACTTTCATCTGAGATAAATGCTTCACCATGGGCATGGTTTATTACCAGCAGTACATGAACTGCAAGCAGCTGTTGAGAAACTGCCATATGCATATATATGTGTTTCAGTTCATGGTCTTTGTCAGGTGGGGAATCAGGACACCTGAGTAGGAAACTCTAGCAAAGTCTCCATCCACATCTGGAAAGTGGAAAGAGTGGATTCAATGAATGGTAACCATCAGGATAGACAGACACTATATGTGATAAGCACAAAGGCCATAGTGGTGCTCATTGCCAAGGTGTCTCATAGCAGATACGGCCAGAGATAGAGTAAAGAAATAAACTAACTGAAACAACAACAATTATCTTCTGAAAACAGCAAAGGATGCTACATATCAATCAGCAAGTAACTTCTAATCTTATCAAAAAGCTTGTCGCCAGCACGGTGGCTCACTCCTGTAATCCCAGCACTTTGGGAGGCTGAGGTGGCAGGCAGATCATGAGGTCAGGATATCGAGACCATCCTGGCCATGGTGAAACCATGTCTCTACTAAAATACAAAAAAATTAGCCAGGTGTGGTGGCGCACGCCTGTAGTTCCAGCTACTCGGGAGGATGAGGCAGGGGAATCGCTTGAATCCGGGAGACAGAGGTTGCAGTGAGCCGAGATCATGCCACTGCACTTTAGCCTGGCAAAAGAGCAAGACTCTGTCTCAAAAAAAAAAAAAAAAAGCTCGTCAGCCAGGTGGAGTGGCACTTGGGAACTACTTGGGAGGCTGAGGGAGGAGGAATACTTGAGGCCATAAGTTGGAGGCTGTAGTGTGCTATAATCACACCTGTGAATAGCCACTGCACTCTAGCCCAGGTGACTCAGCAAGACTGCCACTCTTAAAAAAAAAAAAAAGAGCTTCTCAACAACACAAATTTTAACCCTAGTTACAAACTAATCATCACAGGTACCAATACTTACTATACTTTAACCATTTACAGGAAAATTCAGTATTTTCTGACCCATAGAATGAAACAAGATCTTAAATCCATCATTCCAAATTTAACTTAACTCCTCAAATTTAATTATCAGGAAACTGAAATATCTAAAACCAAGAAAAACTGTTTTAAGTACCTTTTTCCAATGAAGCCCTGTTGCCTTATCTCACCTTACTTCTACAATGAGCATGTCAGAAACCACACCCTGAGGCAGCAGGAGCATGAGAAGAGGCCCCTGAGGCATTAGGACCCTCAGCTTCTCTCATAGCTGCATCTTGGGCAACGTATTTAACCTCTCTGAGCTTCCATTTTCTTCTATGCATATCAAAACCTGCCCCACCTACCTGCAGAATCAACATAAGTCTGGAATAAAAGGTGTGAAGAGACCTTTTTAAGTGTTGTAAAGTACTGAGATATTGCATAACGGATGGAACTTCAAATCTAACAACCTTCTTATTTTATAGATTCAAATCAGTCACTGGGCACCCACTATTGGCTCCATTTGTTCATCCAATAAACATTTATGGAGCATCTACTACAGGCCAGATGCTAGGCTAGGCACTGAGGACCTGTTGGTGGGCAAAATAGCCACAGCCCATGACCTGATGGGACTGCACTGCACCAGAGGAGACAGACATATCCGGCAGTCACCCTAGAAAGCATATTCTTATAGCTCGCAGGCCATGCTAATGATTTGGTCTTTTTTCTAACAGAAATTAGAAGTCACTGGAGGATTTTAAGCAAAGGGAATGACATACTCAGACCATTCTAGCTGCCTTGTACCAGCCCTGGGGTAGACTCTAAATACGCAAGAACAAATGTGGACTCCTACTCTGTAAAGTATAGAGAAAGGTCATGAGGAAGTCGCTGGTGGGCACAATTGTACTGTATGCTACGGCAGGGCACACAGTGAGAGAGTTGTGGGAGCTGAGCAGGAGAACAATCTATAAATGCTAGTGGACTGAAAGTGTTAGAGATATGGTGCCTAGAAGGAAAAAATAAAACAGCTGCAGAGAGGACTAATCCTCTCTGTAATTCCACATAACGAACTTTATTGCCACAGAAAGACACAGCAAACTGTCTTGAATCTATTAACTTGTTTTCCATAAATATTTAATTGTTCAGAAATATGCCAAAAGCACAAACTTCCCTTGCCCTAGTTATCAGGTGTATACAACAGTGGGTGATAATTATTGTATCCAATAAACAGGGACTTAAATACATTCCTTATTCTTCCTTTCATCTCAGATGATTTTTCAAAAGAAACCTATGACTGTCAAAGCCAAACATTTAAATTTTCTTCTGATAACTCAAAAATTGACTTGACCTTAAAACCAAAAAATAGAAACATTTAAATCCTGATGAAAGTAACATGTTGCATTATTAGTTCATATTAAAGACCCATCATTTACATGGAATAACAGAATGATTAAACAGAAAGAACTTGAGAAGCCAGCCCTCAGTTCCTAAATGGGCCTGAGACAGAGGCGCTGCCCCCAGAATGGCTCCGTCCTCTTCCTCACCAGTACCCTATGTCTTTGTGGGAGTTGAGGCTTGCATCTGCAATCCCAATGCAGGAAGAGTTCTGCCTACCACCCTGGATGTGCTTGCCAGCCCCCCATCACCAAGTACATGAGTGTTGTAACACATTGCTTGTGCAATAACTCACACAACTTCCATAGACAATACATTAACCCCCTGAGAAAAGCATCCTAAAAATCTTATGACCCTGGGTGAAAACAGGACACTATTCTAGCTCCCATGTCCTCAGTGCTCACAATGTGCAAACCCTCTGCTAAGCCCTATTCTGTAGCATCTCCCTGAAACCCTGTACGAAGCACACAAAGGTATGTACTATCTCACCTCTTGTATTGATGAGGAAACAGGTATAGTCATTTGCTCAAAGCCACATGGCTTGTGATGAAGTCAGGACACAAACCCACATCTGTTTGTGTCCCAACTCCAGAGTCTGTATTTTAAGCACTGCCCTATCTGCCTCTCTGATGCTCAGTAGATAAATCTCCTGCAAAGAAGAACACCACAGATTTGAAAGCTCTACAGAAAAACCAAGGAATAATTTGCTGTTGTGGGTCTTCAGGTCTCTGCGCTCTTCAGTAAGCACAGGTGAGACAAGTACAACTCATGCCTCTCTTTGGGGAAAAAGTCATCAAATTGATCAGTGCAGGCACTCAGACAAAGAAAAGGTGCTCACAATGATGATGGGTGAAACCCACCTTCCAGAAGAGCTCATGCAGAAAGTGGGGAGGAAACACTTATAGACAAGCCCATGGCCCTGGCACCAACAGGGCTGGTGAGGAAGGTCCTAAGGACTCCTTGAGCACTTTATGACTTCAGAGTTGATTTCTCAGACACCTTGACCGTCACCTTCACCTTCAATGCCTAACTTTCACCAGGACTACTACACTATCACTAGGACACAGAGGAAACAGCTCAAGAGGTGCTTCTTGGTTCTCCCCCAGCACCATGTATAAATACAACAGTAAGCACTCTGTAAGCATGAGCTTCTTGGCAGGCACTGTGCTAAACACTGCACTGCATTATTTCACTGAAATCTTAAACAGCCCTATGTTAGGTAATACTGCTATCCCCACTTTACCAAATCAGTAAACCAAGACTCAGAGCTGGGAAGACACCTGCCCATGGTCACACAGGTTGTCTGTGACAGAGGTAGGATTTGAACCCGGCTCTGCCTGGCTCTGAGCCTGAATCTGCTCGGCTACTTCACAAGAAGTTCTGTTATGGCCAATCGCCTTCAGTCACCTTCTATTTGTGGGTGACTTCTCCACTGACTGTGAGGTCCCAAAGGCAGAGGCAAAGCTTCATCTGCACGTGTCCAGCATCCGGTACAAGGCTTAGCCCAAAGCAAGAGCCCAGCAAGGCAGGTTAATGAATGCTCACCTGAAGAAAATCAAGTGTATTCTCTGTTAAGAAAGGAGGCCCAGAAACACTCCTCACAGAAGCCAATCCAACCAACTCTTCCCCTCAGTTAAAATCTATGGGCCACCTACTCGGCTCCTTTGGCTTGCTCCTCCACACCCCAGCCCGAGGGAAGGGAGAGAAGCCATACTTCTGTGGAAAGGAGAGGTGAGTTTCAGCAAGCATGAGCGGCTCATTTCAGACTTGTCCATTTTTCTGCTTCCTCATCTTCACTTTCAGCATCTGCAACAAATATTTTTCTTCCCCATCCCTAAGATTTTTTAGGACAAGTATCACCAGCCATACCCAAAGCCTACAGCTAGCGTACAGCACAGCACGTGCCTGTCTCAGAGCCAGCACTCAAACACTGGGGGAGTGAAGAAGTAGAGTCCAGAGAATGAGTTTCACCAGAGACATGGTGACATACAAATAAAAATTTGCCACCATTTAGTTGCATGATTTTTCTCAGCATAGGTCCATCACACTGTTCAAAAAGAGCCTACCCTGTGCCAAGCCCTGGAGATCCAGCAGCAAAGAAAGCGGGAGACTTTCCTTGTGCAGAGTATCGATACAGGCAAAAAGTTACACATGCAATAACATGACGTGCGCTCTGATCCAGGTACACACAGAATGAAAGTCAAGGGAGTACAAATAGGACGGTGCCTGGAAAAATTAAGTCGGTTTCACAAAGGAGGGAAAATTTGAGCTGAGGAGGCAGTTCCCAAATCAGCCTAGGGAGAAGTCATTGTTCCCTGCCTCTGTGACCTCACACAGTGCTCACCTCCCACCACTTGGCCCACTATACTGTTCAGTAATCCACAACTTGTGTGCCAATCTCCATACAGAGCATGTGAGCACCTCAAAGGCGAGGACTTTAGGCATTCTCCATGGCTCCCCCTTAAATGTCCAGTAAATATCTGCTCACAAAAAATAGAGTCTATTTCAGATCATTAATAACATAGCAGCTCATCCTTCTTAAGCACCTACTATGACCTGCTATTGCTATATGTACTTTGCATTGCATGATCTCACTTCCTCTGCACAAAAATCCCTGAAGACAGATCCTATTACCATTATCTGTTTTACAGATACGGAAACTAAGATGCAGAGAGATTAGGTAAATTGTTCCAAGTCACATAGCCAGTAAGTGACAGAGCTGGACTTTGAATCACGACCTGAATGGAAAATCAGTTCTCAATTACCAGTAAACAAATTCCTTTTCCTTTCTCTTTCTGTACTCTGCCTTGCATCCAGATACATGGATTGCCCTTTAATCTACTGTTCACTGGGACCAAGGCCACATTTTTTCCTAGAGGAGGACAAAGGATGTCTCTTGTTAGTCTTCTAAATAATGACTGCTAACCAATACTGAGTAAACATCATTGGGGAGTAGGGGGTGGAGGTACAAAATTGTGCTTCTATCAGTCAAAAACATTTATTAAGAAGGAACTGTGGCCAGGCGCGATGGCTCTTGCCTGTAATCCCAGCACTTTGGGAGACCGAGGCGGGCGGATCACAAGGTCCAATCAAGAGATCAAGACCATCCTGGCCAACATGGTGAAACCCCATCTCTACTAAAATACAAAAATTAGCTGGGCATGGTGCTGTGAGCCTGTAGTCCCAGCTACTTCGGGAGGCTGAGGCAGGAGAATTGCTTGAACCCAGGAAGCGGACGGAGGCTGCAGTGAGCCAAGATCGTGCCACTGCACTCCAGCCTGGTGCCTGGAGACAGCAAGACGCTGTCTCAAGAAAAAAGGAACTGTACATACCAACTGACATATTTTCCAATGTTAGAACAATTTCCAAAGTAAATCAAGTGAATACATAAAGCAGCAATGAGTATGTACAGAATGCTATTCTTTGTATGAGAGAAAGAATATATAATAAACAAGAAACTGGTAACAGTGGTTGCCTCTAGGGAAAAGGACTAGGAACTGTCAACTTGAGGCAAGAAAGACACTAACTTTACAATTTATTCCCCTACTTGCCTTAAAAAAACCCACATGTGACTTTTTTACTTCCTCAAAATATAAAATGAAAATTGTATTTACTGGATGTGGTGGCTCACACCTATAATCCCAGCACTCTGGGAGGATCACTTGAGCCCAGGAGTTGGAGACCAGCCTGGGCAATATAGCGAGACTCCCATCTCTACAAAAAAAAATTAAAAATTAGCCAGGTGTTGTGGCACAGTACTTGGGAGGCTAAGGTGGGAAGATCATTTGAGCCTGGGAGGTCAAGGTTGCTGTGAGCCATGATTGCGCTACCGCACTCCAGTCTAGGTGACAGAGAGAAACCCTGTCTCTTAAAAAAAAAAAGTTTTAAACTATATTTAAAGAAACCATTTATTACTGGGCCTTTCCCAAATGCTTACATGAAGAATTATGTATTGCAACCATGAAGAATTACGTACATTTATGAACAAAAATTCAATGAACTTAATATGTGATGAAATGGAACCATGCAACAACTTTTGTCTTTTATGTTGAGGTTCACTAATTTTACTAATGTTACAATATTTTTGTGCAATAAATAAAATGCATGTTAAAGGTACAGATACCATATGCATAAAAGCAGCAGGGACAACTTGCCACACCTTCTTTCTAGTTAAAGTCCTTCATTTGTTCTTTCAACAAGCATTCAGTGAGCACCTACTGCGTGCCAGGCAAGGTGCTAGACAGATATTTTTAAGAGAAGAACTAAACAACAAGTCATTAGTTTCCTCCCTCCTGCCTTTGAAGAAAATATGACAGCACGCTAACCAGAAGACTAGAGCTGGACTCTTGATGATCACATAGTCTAACACCCTCCTCACTCAGCTAAGAAAACCAAGGTCTAGAGAGAGGAAGGGATTTGTTCAAGGTTATATAAGAAGTAGAGGCCTCAGAATTCCCCATCCTGCTCTCCTTGCATGTTACATGCTGTTCTGAGTGGCTTGTGTTGAAAGATGGGCAGGCAGTGAGAGACAGAACAGGACCCTAACAATGCAGGCCAAGTGGATCAGGTGCCTTACCCCCTCCTGTCTCATTTATTCTTCATAACCACCTCACAAGGTAGGCATGGTTATCCCTGCTTTACAAATAAAGAAACCAAAGCTCTGTGAAGCTAAGAAAGTAGTGCTGGTTCACTCAGCAGGAGGTGGCAGCCTGCAGTTTCAAACAGACCTGACTGACTTCCAAGTCAGAGCTCTTACCCTTCATACTGAAAAGGAAAATCAATTTCAAGAGGTGGGCCACATCAGAGAGCCTAAGATGCAGTATTTTTCATTAATGAAGTCATTCTCTCAACCCTATATGTTGCCAATCCCCTCATTATTCAACGCATGTTCTAGCTCTTCTTTGCCACCAAGTTTGGGCTTTCCTTCTAACCCAAAGAGCATGATGGTCACTCAGAGAGCAGCAGTCTCTGAGAGCCATTAACACTGTTTCTGCCAACGCAGAGTGGGAGAACTCTCACCTGCTGCTTCTAGATCCTCTGGTACCTGCCACACAAGCACAGGCCCCAGTCAGGGCCTAATCCCCTCAATGCCACTGGGCCACCACTGTACCAACCAGTGGTAATGAGGGAGGCCAGCACCATGGTGTTCTGGCCCCCAAAAGTCCCATAGCTTCTACGGTTAAAAAAAAAAAAAAAAAAGCAGGTTAGTAAAGAAACCTCCACCTACCTTCTCTTCTGTCTATGCAACAAAGGTAGGAGGCATTATAGTTTCAACTGGTCAACTGCCAGTGAGCAGAAGCACTGGGCTTTGAAAGGTCGCATATATGGGTACAGAGCACTCTTCCGAAATTCAGAAAGAGTCCCATCATCCTGCTTTCTCCCTGCTCCAGTGGAGTCCTGGCATTACCTTCTTTTGGGGGTCTTCGAGTTTTTTGTATGTGTTTTGAGATGGAGGAGTCTCACTCCATTGCCCAGGGTGGAGTGCAGTGGCATGATCTCGACTCACTGAAATCTCCCCCTCCCAGGTTCAAGCAATTCTCCTGCCTCAGCTTCCTGAGTAGCTGAGATTACAGGCGCATACCATCACACCCGCTAATTTCTGTATTTTTTAGTAGAGACGGGGTTTCATCATGTTGGCCAGGCTGGTCTCAGACTCCTGACCTCAAATGATCCACCCACCTCAGCCTCCCAGAGTGCTGGGATTACAAGCGTGAAGCAACGCACCCAGCCTTCTTGGAATGTGGTGAAATTGGGGTCTGTACTTGGATGGGGGGAGAGGGACTTCCATAGCATCAGGCCTGAGCCATATGCTCCAGCTCAGAGTCCTCATCAGGGTTGGGGTCTAAAGGTCAACAAACAAATGTTCTGCTTCTGCTTCCACTTGCCACTGCCACGTTGCAGCAGCTCCCTCAGAGGCTTCACAGGGAGAAGCAGTCACGATCCAAGACACAGCTGAGTCTTTTGGGAACTCCCAACAAAACCTCATCCCAAACTGCGAAAAGAAAATGGTGCAGTCTCACCTCTTCACAAACCCTCTCTTCTTTAGACTCTCCAGTCCCTGAATCCAACCTGCCCGTAGGCCAAAGAAAAGGGAAACTCATAACTTTACCCAGCGATTTGCTCAGTAGGCACTGTTTCATCCTATCCTCACCAGGCCCCTGGGAGGCACACAGGCAGGTACTAAGATGCTCATTTTGCAAAGGAGGAAACAGAGTGAAAAACTCTCCCAGGTAGCTAGTCAAAAGCTTCTGAATTCTCATCCCTGCTCTCCCCACTTACCAGGCTGCCATTTCAGTCTTTTTGAGACGCACTGCTGAGACCTACAGCAGCTTCTGGTACCAGGAGCCAGCAAGCCAGGACCCCTCCAAGCCTCACAATACCCCTCAAGCACACACATTTTTCAACAGCCTATCATTGACAGCCAACCCCCTGCCCCCACCCCCGCATCCAGGCATGTCCCTTCAACAGCAACAGGAAAGCCCCTGAGGTGCAAAAAACAGCGCGCTCCACTTAGGGCGCGGCGTGGCATAGGGGAGGCAGCCGGCCTGTAACCAGCGCAGCTGAGCTCCAAGCCCGAGTCAGCAGAAGCACAGGCAGGCCCGAACGGCCCTTCCAGCGGCAGCCCCGGATGACCCCAGAATTCGCAGGGAGCCTAAAGCCCTCGCTCCCACCCAAGCCCCACTGGGCAGCGGAGAGGGCGGCCCTCCGTTCTCGGGCGACCACCCACCCTCGCCCGCTCCTCACCTGGGGCCCTGCTTCCGCCCCACAGCCGCCTGGGTCCCGCCCCCCGCCGCTGCAGGTCCCCGGGCCCCGCCCCCCGCACCTGTGCTTTCCACGGGAGGAGCGCGCCGGCCGCACCCCGCAGCCCCGCCCACGGCAGCCCCGCCGGCCCCGCCCCCCGCACCTTGCAGCCGCGGTGCCCCCGCCCAACTGCCTCCCCGGCCCCGCCCCCCCCCGCGCCCGCGTCTCTTCCCCCGCAGTCCTTCACGCTCCTGGGGACCGGCGCGCCCCCGGCTCTGGACTCCAGGACCCACGGACCCGAGCCAGGCCCCGGCGCCGGGCACACGCAGCACGGTCCCGCCCCGCCTATCGCCCCGAGGCCCCTCCCCGGGTCCGGCGGCCCTCGGGGTTCCGCCCCCCGCACCTGCAGCTCCCTCAGGCCCGGCCTCAGGGCCCGCCCCGCCGGCCGCGCCTCTCACCGCCGCTCTCCCCGCCGCCGCAGTCCCGGCCAGTCACCTTGACGCGGGCCGCAGTGGCTGCCGCCGCTTCCTCATGGCCCTGGGAACGGCCAACTGGCAGCGGCGCCTTCGCTCAGCGGCCCGGGCCGCGCCGAGCCGGGCTGGGGCCGGGCCGGGCGCAGCTGGAGCGCGGGCAGACGCGGGAGCGGAGCCGGTGCCCAGCCGCAGTAGGAACCGTCCGCTCCGGGGCCTGAGCGACGGGCTGCTCAGCCAATCGGCGCACGGCGCCAGAACAGCCCCCCCAACCAGCTCGTCGCAGGGGCGGAGACACGCAAATCGGCCGGCTGGTCTTGCCAGTGCGCAGCCGCTGCATCTGCGGTCCTCCCGGGCCTCGGCCTCCGCGCTCGTCTGCAGACGCCCTGTCCTCCCGCAAGGATGCTGCGCTGCCAGCACACCCGGCCCGCCGCCCGCCACGCCCATCCCCTGACTAGAAATAGCCGCGCATGTCATTCCCCACACGGCCGTCCAGGCCTTATCCAATTTACCCCCTAAATCCGTACCTGGGATTTATCGTTTTCAACAAAAATGATTTTGTAAGCGAGACATCGCCTTAGTGCCCATTCTTCACAGCTGGGAGGTAGGCACAGCGCCCAGAACGTCAGAGCCAGAAGAAACCTCAGAAATCCTGGGGTCTCACCCATTTTACAGCTGCGCAAAGTTAGGCCCAACAAGGTAAGGGACTTGCCTAAGACCACACAGGTGCAAAGCTGGGGAATGTGCCCAAATCCTGTCTCCCTGCTCCCAGATCCTTGACTCTGTGCCAGGCACGGTGAGGTGAGCACAGAGGTTAAGTCATGTGGCCAAAGTCGCAGGGATAATAAATTGCAAAGGCAATTAAAGCCAGGTCTGTGAAGCTCTGGAAGTTTAGAACCACAGCAAAACTCTGTTCTGCCTCCCACGGGCAGGAGATATTATTCACTGCCCTACTCCAAAAGATTCTTGGACCTGTAGACAAATAGAATGTCATTTTTACCATCTTCAAAGTAATTTTGCAGTAATGTGCATGAGTATGGAAAGATTGGTTACTATGCTCCCCAAAGCTTACGAAAGGAAAAAGGAAACAAAAAAGAAAAGAAATAGAGTCAGTAGAAGTTAAACAACCTGTGTCTTAAGAGACCTCTGGGGGAAGTTTCTGCTATTTTGTATTAAGAAACCAGTCATCCTCAAAGAAGGTACTTAATTATTTTGCATAAACAGAACAAGAGCCTGGTGAAGTGGCTCATGCCTGTAATCCCAGCACTTTGGAAAGCCAAAGCGGGAGGATTGCTTGAGTTCAGGAGTGTGAGACCAGCCTGGGCAATGTGGCCAGACCCTGTCTCTACTAACAATACAAAACTTAGTGGGGCATGGCAGCACAGCCTGTAGTCCCAGCTCCTCAGGAGAGTGAGGTGGGAGCATCACTTGAGCCCAGGATATCAAGGCTGCAGTGAGCCTCAAGTGATGGTGCCACTGCACTCCAGCCTGGATGACAGAGGGAGACCCTGTCTCAGAGAGAGAGAGAGAGAGAGAGAGAGAGAGAAAAAACAAGAGACAGTATAGTGCAATGGTTCTGCCCTGGCTCTGCCACCAGCAAGCTGTGTGCATGTGTGCATGTGAGCAAGTTACTTAGCATCTCTATGTGCCTCCGTTTCTTTATTGAAAGATGAGTATGATAAAAGTAGCAGCCTCTTTAGACAGGCTGTTGGGAGGAATTAATGAGATAATACATAGAAGAGGGCCTGGTACCTAACAGGAGTTCAATAAACATTGGCTACTATTATATTTACCTGTGTGACTTAGGGCAAGCACAGAAGGAATTTAGCACAGTGTGTGCAATGTATGCTTGCTAAATGGTGTCTATAATTTTATTACACCTATGCATACTTTCTAAGTTTTCTTCAATGAACACAAATTATTTTGTGGTATATTAAGAGTTATTGTAAATCCAATTTTAAATTGGAAAAGGTCATTTAATTTTCATTCTTGTTGCTTCCAGAAGGATGTATTCATTCATTCTACAAATATCTAATGGTTCTCTGCTATGTGCCAAGTGCTACTATAAATGCTGAGAAAACAGCAGTGAATAAAAGATACAAAAATTCTTGTCCTCGTGGAGTTGACATTCTAGTAGACTAAGACAGCTATTAAAATCAGTATGTACAGTAGTAGGCTAGATAGAGAAAAGTGCTATGAGAGAAAAATTAAGCAGGGAAGAAGGGAGCTCAACTTTAAAGAAGACAGAGAAAGCTTAGATGGTGATAAATGAGAAATAATAGGTTTCTTAAAGCAATAAAACCAAGTTCGGTCTGAGAGAGAGAGAGAGAGAAAAGGATCTGAATAGACATGTCTCCAAAAATAAGCACATGAAAAAGCGCTCAATAACATTAGCCTTTGGGGAAATGCAAATCAAAACCGCTTCACACCCATTAAGATGGCTACAACAAATAAGATAGACAATAACAAATGTTGATGAGAAGGTGGAGAGAATGGAAACTTGGCCATGTCTGGCCAAATTATACTCTCTAAGTGGGTTAATTATAACTCAATAAAGCTATTTTTTAAAGTTATTGTTGGCCAGGGGCAGTGGCTAACACCTGCAATTCCAGCACTTTGGGAAGCCGAGGCGGGCAGATCACCTGAGGTCAGGAGTTCGAGACCAGCCTGGCCAACATGGCAAAACCCTGTCTATACTAAAAATACAAAAATTAGCCAGTACAGTGGCATGCACCCATAGTCCCAGCTACTTGGGAGACTGATACAGGAGAATCACTTGAACCCGGGAGGTGGAGGCTGCAGTAAGCTGAGATCATGCCACTGTACTCCAGCCTGAGCAACAGAGCAAGACTCCATCTCAATAAATAAATAAATAAAATTTATTGTAAAGTCTGATCAATCCCTCATTCCCATGCTTAAATATGTGTAACAGGATGTGGAGAGGATCTTAGCTGTGTCCACTAGAGTTCATTGTAAAGTGTGATGTGCTGGGGTAATGAGCACATTCTTAGTATCTGATATGTTTGAGTCACTCTCAATGAGAGAAAAGAATTTTTGAGCCACAGGAGGAAAGGAGGATTGGAGAAATCACCAAGGGTCAATCCTCAACCCAGCTGTCTTCACACAGACTTACACTTCATGGAGAGCCTAACTTTGGGATGGTTCAAGGAGTTATTCTCATTAGAGATGCTGACCAAAAGGAAGGTGTGGCAGACAGACTCTAGGGTGCCCCCCATAATCCCCATGTCATGAAGTCCCTGCCCTTCTGTGGGCAGGACCTGACTTGCTCCTAGCCAATAGAATGAGGCAAAGGTTTTAGGATGCATGTGATTGCATTAAACTGTAACCCATCTTGCTAGGAGACTCTCTGGCTGGCCTTGAAGATCTAAGCTGTCATGGTGTGAGCTGCCCTATAGAGAGGTCCATGCAGCAAGGAACTGAGGGCAGCCTCCAGCCAACAGCCAGCAAGAAACTGGGGCCCTCAGTCCAGTAGCCTGAAAGGAACAGAATGCTGCCAGCAATCACATGAACTCAGAAGCAGATCCTTCACCTGTTGAACCTCAGATGCAACTGTAGCCACAGCCAACACCTTGATTACAGCCTGTGAGACTCTGAAAAAGAGTGCCTAGCTAAGCTATCCCTAGTCACTCTCAATGAGGGAAAGGAATAGAAACCTATAGAAACATTGAGATAATAAATGCGTGGGTGTTTTTTTGTTTTGTTTTTTGTTTTTGTTTTTTTTAGATGCAATCTCACTCTGTCACCCATGCTGGAGTTCAGTGGCACGATCTCGGCTCACTGCAACCTCTGCCTCCTGGGTTCAAGCGATTCCCCTGCCTCAGCCTCCTGAGTAGCTGAGATTACAGGCTCACACCACCAGGCCCAGCTAACTTTTGTATTTTTACAAATACAAAAATTTCACCATGTTGGCCAGAATGGTCTCGATCTCTTGATCTTGTGATCCGCCCACCTTAGCCCTCAATGTGCTGAGATTACAGGCATAAGCCACCATGCCTGGCCAAATGCGTGTTATTTTAAGCTGCCACATTTGTGATAAAATTGTTACACAGCAAAAGATAGCTAATTCTGGGCATAACCCACTCTTTTCTGTTGCCTAAGAGGTAGCCCCTGTGCAGAGGCCATCCACACCCAGGTGTTATGAGGATTCTGGAATAAAGTATCCTCCAGAACTTGGCAGTTAGTATCTCTGGGGAAATCAGAAGACAGAAAATAGGGTGCAGGAAAGAGCACTGTCATTAGAGACACAGGTGCTTTTCCTGTACATACAGGTATAATGGTGAGGTGCCACCAAGGGGCCTCAGGGAAAACAGCCATCAATATGGGCAGCAGGAAGGAGGTGGAAGAATAGGGACTGAAAGTGAAATTTTGAATTTAGTCAGTTCTAAGAACAATCTCGGCTTTTCCGCTTCCCATCTATGTGGCCTTGGACAAATGTCCGAAGCTCTTTATGCCTCAGTTGGCTCATTTCTGAGAAGATAATATCCAGAGTACCTATCTTACAGGGTGCTTCTAAGGCAAGGTGAGTTAATACAGTAGTGACCATGAGAGTGCACCTGAGAGACTTCCAACTATAGGGAGGTTATTTGACCAAGGGCCCAACTTCTGCACTCTGAAATCCATCGAAGCATTGGTACCAAAGCCACGTTACCCATGGGCTGCACCCAATGACTGACCATGGCAGGCATACCAAGGCAGGCCTGTCCCTGGGTGACAATGGGAGTCCTCTGGTGATAATCTTTGGCTCAAGGACATCCTGACAGCCTTGCTGACCCTTTGTTGGACTGTGTGGTAGTATGGGATGCTTCCACACACTCCCTTCCCTCTCTCCTTCACTTGAAGTCAGAATTGATTCACAGTCTGATGGCTCTCTCAACCTGTCCCAGCTCCCTGCCCATTTCCCCTGATAAAATCCTTGCATGTTTAATTGTGTTGTCACACCTGCCCTTTAGTGAACCTGGACAGACACAAGAAGTACCAGGAATAGGCACCAAAAATAAGTGGTGAGTTGTGGCTTTGGGATGGTTCACCCACTGCCCAATAGGTAAAAGAATACCCTCCTGCTGGAGCACAGATAGTCTCTGGAACAAGGTAGTGGCTTACTTGCTAATTATTTCACTGACGGCAACCTGGGAAAATATCCCCATGGAGGAGAATGCTATGGTGGGCACGTATTTTCCAGAGTCTGAAAAATATGAGGAGAACGATGTGGACAAAGACAGAGGAAGTTAGTTGACTGGCTGTGTTGCAGAAGGATAAGGAGAGACTGAGAGCTGTTAAGGAGCAGTTAATGGCTAAGCCTGAGAACCAGAGAGCTTTGGTGGTAGCTTATAAAGAGGCTCTTACTCTCTGTGGTGGTGAAGGACAGACACAATTGAGTGGCAGGCTGAAGAGCTAAGCTATGCCCCAGAGCCCCAGAGATGTTTGAATACTCAGGCAAGGAAAGTCTATTGTGTAAAGGTCAGGATCCCCTGGTGGGGTTAACCAAGGATTCTGAAACATAGGATAAGAACACCTGGATGGATATCCCTGAGGATGTTGACTCCATGACATGTACTTCAGGCCTCTCTGAGCTTCCCAAGTTGGCCTACCTGTCCTGAGTTAGCACTGGAGCTATTGCTGTGCTGGAAGATGCTACAGAGGCTCTTCTGCACAGGCAACTCATGCCCACTTGGTTGCTGCCCCTGCTTCCACTCCTGGCTGCCAGGCTGGAAACTAGGATTAAATCCCAAAGTAACCTGACTGGGGATGCACTGGACCAAACAAGGGAGAACAGAGATGCTATCCAGAAATTGCAAAAATTAACCAGTTTATACTGGCTCAAGCCAGGGGAGTACCCCTGGGATTGGATTTGGCAGGTACTTGATCAGGGAAGCTGGAATGTAAGATTTGATGAGCAAGAAATCATTGACTTAGGGACACTTTCTCAGGACAAGGTATTGATTGATTGATTGACTGACTGATTTGAGACAGAGTCTTGCTCTGTTGCCCAGGCTGGAGTGCAGTGGTGCAATCTCGGCTCACTGCAACCTCCACCTCCCAAGTTCAAGCAGTTCTCCTGCCTCAGCCTCTCGAGCAGCTGGGACTATAGGCGCATGCCTCCACACACAGCTAATTATTTTTTTTAATTAAAGATGGGGTTTCACCATGTTGGCCAGGCTGGTCTCTCTCAAACTCCTGACTCAAGTGATCCGCCCACCTCAGCCTCCCAAAGTGCTAGGATTATAGGCATGAGCCACCACGCTCAGCCAGGACAAGGGATTTAATACCCCAGTAAGGAACCCAGCTACTGGGGTGGCTCTCAGAAGCCTGGTAAAAACAATGGCCAATCCTCAGTGAAGTGGAAATTCTCTACCATCTTCCTCTACCCTAGCAGATGGCAGAAGTGGGCATGCTGAAACAGACATACGGTTGATCTTTGTTATTCATGGATTCCAGTTCCGTATTTGTGAATTAGCCTGCTTGCTACACTTTATTTGTATCCCAGAATGAATACTCACAGCACTTTTGTGGTCATTCATGGACGTGCACAGAGCAGCAAAAAATTTGCATCGGTCGATATATATGTTCCCGGCTGAGGTCAAACAACACTCTGCCTTCTTGTTTCAACTCTTGTACTAAAAATAAATGTCCTTTCTCCATCTATTTAGTGCTATATTTTTCATATTTTTGTGTTTTTTCTGGGAGATTTCACTGATTAAAGTGGCCCCAGGTATAGCGCTGAACTGCTGTCTGGTGTTCCTGAGCACGAGGTGGCTGTGGCAGGACCTTACTGAGAACATATGTAAGTTAGATAAAGCTTCATTCAGGCATAAGTTATAGTGATGTTGGGTGTGAGTTGTGTGTGTGTGTGTGTGTGTGTGTGTGTGTGTTCTGTTGTTTGTTTTTTTCTGAGATGGAGTCTCACTCTGTCACCCAGGCTGGAGTGCAGTGATGTGATCTCGGCTCACTGCAGCCTCAACCTCCTGGGTCCCAGCAATTCTTCTGCCTCAGCCTCCCAGGTAGCTGGGATTACATATCACGCCACCACACCCAGCTAATTTTTGTATTTTTAGTAGAGACAGGGTTTCACCATGTTGGCCAGGCTGGTCACAAACTCCTGACCTCAGGTGATCCACCCACTTCAGCCTCCCAAAGTGCTAGGATTACAGACATGAGCCACCACATCCAGGTGAGTTTAAGGTTAACAAATTAACAATGTATATTAATAAGGTGTCCCTAAACAGAAACACACAAAATAAGATTATATGTTGATTTTTTTTTTTTTTGAGATGGAGTTTCATTCTGTCACCCAAGCTGGAGTGCAGTGGTGAAATCTTGACTCACTGAAACCTCCACCTCCCGGGTTCAAGCAGTTCTCCTGCCTCAGCCTACTGAGTAGCTGGGATTACAGGTGTGCACCACCACACCCAGCTAATTTTTGTATTTTTAGTAGAGGCAAGGTTTCACCATATTGGCCAGGCTGGTCTTGAACTCCTGACCACATGTGATCTGCCCGCCTTGGCCTCCCAAAGTTCTGGGATCACAGGAGTGGACCACTGCACCTGGCCAGATTATATATTGATTGGTTGATGAAAATGTTGTGACCAGAGGCTCGGAGGAACCTAACACTGTATTTCCCCTAGGAGCAATGTTTCAGTATTGCTTATTTAGTGTTCACAGAGACTTTATAGGGCATAACCACCATAAATAATAAGAAACAAGTGTACTTCTCATTGGCAGAATCTATGTAGTATCCCTCTGGCAAGGAATGCTAGGAAGTGTAGTTCCCAAGCTTCCAGATCTCGCAATCCATGGGAAAACAGAAAAGGAGGAAAATAGCACTAAGTGTTGACAATCTAATACAATATATTAAACCATTAAGTGCCTTAAACAAGTTTTAATGGTTGTTGTAAGGTTTGCAATACATATCTTCAATTAATCAGACTATCTCCAAATAATATTATACTATTTCACAGGCAGCATAAGGACCTTATTACCCTGAGGAAACATATAGTAAATGAAGGAAGCAGCTCCTGTTGCTGAAGGGGCAAAAGAAAGAGGCCAGATTATCACAGCCTGGAAGATCAGAAAAGAAGCCCAAGGAAGCTGGGACTCAGGCCTTTGACAAGGGGGCCACTGCCTGTCTGGTACGGGTACCTCTGAGGAGAAATGATGAGTCTTGGGAGTCCGAAAAGAAATGGGAAGCTGGAAACAACTGCTGCTACCAGACAGCAGGTCCATCTTCTAGTGATACTGGCAGAAATAACAAGCAAACAGGAGAGAAGCTTCTTGTTCCCTTTTCCAACTTTCACTCTCTCTCTAATACCTACTATTGACAGATCCTAACAAAAGGCCAGCTGGCAAAGGGAAGATGCAGTTTTCAGAGTCCCACCAGCATCACAAAACAGGCATAGAGGATGGGTTTTCTGATGAAGAGTCAACAGCTTAACACCTGGCATAGTCCACACCTTTGGCTACTCTGTACCCACCATTTTTGAATGTCAACACCAGAACAACTTTATGTCTACATCTAACAAGATGCAATTATTTTGATGGAAAACAAAGACATTTTCATCCTCTTTCCAAATGAAAAGGGGAAAAAAATCCCAACTGTCATAGTATCTGTCTGTGAGGAAAAGTCATGGTATTAATAAATATTTCTGGCCAGGCACCGTGGCTCACGCCTGTAGTCCCAGCACTTTGTGAGGCTGAGGCAGGCGGATCACATGAGGTCGGGAGTGTGAGACTCGCCTAACTCACATGGAGAAACCCTGTCTCTACTAAAAATACTAAATTAGCTGGGCGTGGTGGCGCATGCCTGTAATCCCAGCTACTCAAGAGGCTGAGGCAAGAGAATCAAGTGAAACCAGGAGGTGGAGTTTGCGGTGAGCCAAGATCACGCCATTGAACTCCAGCCTGGGCAACAAGAACGAAACTCTGTCTCAAAAAATAAATTAAAAAGTAAGTATTTCTGAGCAATAATAATCACTCCTCTTAGATAGTCCCAGTCAAGCTGAATATCCTGTAATCTAAAGAATTGTAGAGCTAATCACTTACATCAAAACCTTATTGTTATATCCTTACTATTTAAAAAATAATCAGGCCAGGCGCAGTGGCTCACACCTGTAATCCCAGCACTTTGGGAGGCCGAGGCCAGCAGATCACTTGATGTCAGGAGTTTGACACCAGCCTGGCCAACATGGTGAAACCTCATCTCTACTAAAAATACAAAAATCAGCTGGGTGTGGTGGCACATGCCTGTAATCCCAACTACTCAGGAGGCTGAGGCAAGAAAATCGCCTGAATCCGGGAAGCAGAGGTTGAGTGAGCCGAGATCATGCCACTGCACTCCAGTCTGGGCAACAGAGCAAGACTCCGTCTCAAAATAAATAAGTAAATAAACAAATAACCAAGTATTCAGTTGGCTTTTCCACCATTTTATCAGGACAACTGCTTCTAGGAGTGACGTACATAGGAAAACCACTGAACTCTATATGCATGAATCTATTGCCCAATTTTTTTGCTAAAAATTAATTCCTAGGGAAGAAGCAATATTGTATAGAATAACAGGATTTTAGGCCAGGTGCGGTGGCTCACGCCTGTAATCCCAACACCCCATCTCTACTAAAAATACAAAAAATTAGCCAGGTGTGGTGGCATATGCCTGTAATCCCAGCTACTTGGGAAACTGAGGCAGAGAATTGCTTGAACCTGGGAGGCAGAGGCTGCAGTGAACCAAGATCGCGCCACTACGCTCCAGCCTGGGTGACAGAGTGAGTGAGAATCGATCTAAAAAAAAAAAAAAAAAAAAAAAGAGTAACATGATTTTCAGTAAGATACTCTATAAGAATATGGATGGAGGTTCTGGAAGAAGCATTATGAGGAAGGAAAGAAAACCTACATTTATTAGAATGATCTTTTTCATTTTCAAGATGGAGTTTTGCTCTTGTCACCCAGGCTGGAGTGCAATGACTCGATCTCAGCTAACTGCAACCTCCCTCCGCCTCCTGGGTTCAAGCAATTCTCCTGCCTCAGCCTCCAAAGTAGTTGGGATTACAGGCATGCACCACCATGCCCAGCTAATTTTTGTATTATTAGTAGAGACAGGGTTTTACCATGTTGGCCAGGCTGGTCTCGAACTCCTGACCTCAGGTGATCCACACCCCCTTGGCCTCCCAAAGTGTCAGGATTACAGGTGTGAGCCACTGCACCTGGCCTAGAATGCTCTTTGCTAGTGAAGACAAGGCATTGTTTCTTCCATGATGGAAGGAGTCTAATGCAATCAACATAACATCAGGTAGCAACAAGTTCTGCCTGTGGAATAGTGCCATATTGTCAGGGTAAGTCCTCAGCAGTGGCTACAGCCAGTTCAGCTTGGGTGAAGTAAGTCCACATGGTTGAGCCCATGCACAGCTTCCATCCCTGCCATCATGCCCACTTTTCTATGGGTCTGTTGACCTTGTTTTATCTTGTATGCTTGACACCAGTACACATGATTTATCAATGTAGTCAACCAATGTGACGTTCTATGGGATATCAAGACAATCAAGATCCTGTGGACTAGATTACGAAAGAGGGCAAGAGAGTTGAGAAAGCCCTGAGGCAAGAGAAAAAAGGTATATAGTTGACTATGTTAGGTTAAAGAAAATTACTTCTGGTGGTCCCTGAAATTTTGCATAAAGAAAAAAAACTTTTTTCTAAATCAGTATCTGCATACCAAGGACTATGCTGATTTGTTCCAATAAAGAGTCCATATCTGGGATAGTAGCTGCAATTGAAGTAACCATCTTGTGATACTACAACATAATAAGAAATATATATCTGGTCTTCATCCCTAGTTCCTGATACAGAGCTCCTAAAATCTTTGTAATTCCCTGAGTGATAGAGGTAAAAGGAGCATCTTCTGTTATTCATAAGCTCCTTTCGGCTGGGCGCAGTGGCTCATGCCTATAATCCCAGCATTTTGGGAAGCCAAGGCGGGCAGATCACCTGAGGTCAGGAGTTCGAGATCAGCCTGACCAACATGGAGAAACGCCATCTCCACTGAAAATACAAAATTAGCCGGGTGTGGTGGCACATGCCTGTAATCCCAGCTACTCAGGAGTCTGAGGCAGGAGAATCGCTTGAACTCAGGAGGCAGAGGTTGCAGTGAGCTGAGATAGTGCCATTGCACTCCAGCTTGGGCAACAAGAGTGAAACCCATCCCCCCCCCAAAAAAAACTTTCCACCATACCTGTGTTTATGCTAATGAGATGACTCTTGGTGAGCCCCTAGACAGCATCAAGGTTGGGGGCTAATTGCCTGAGGAAACAGCCTTGTAAGGAGAAGGCTGGAAATTTCAACCCTGGCCCCCAACCTCCAGACAGCAGAGAAGGGCTGAGATCGACTTCAATTACCAGTGGCTAATGATGTAATCAATCATGCCTATGTAATAAAACCTAAACCTTCATAAAGTCCCCGAAAGTATGGGCTTCAGAGAGCTCCTAGGTTGAACACATCAAGGTGCTGGGAGGGTGGTGTGCCCAGAGAGAACAGGCCTTCCTGTGGCAGGACAGTTCTCCTTGACAATCACATGCATAGGCCCTCCATGACAGTCACACACACAGGCCTGCATAGCACTCCAGTTACACGGACAAATTTCCACAGGGCTGCCTTAACACTGAGCAAATAGTTAAACCTAGGAAAATTGGTGCCCAGACATCAAAGCTAGACATAAAACATATGGCCAGTAGGAGCCTTGCATAGTCTTCTCCTTAACTTGGAGCAAGCCAAAATAATGGAGACAGCCTTACATTCCTAGTGCCAAGACCGTTTCAGGTCGATGAAATCTGAGACGAGTCAAGGTAACAGAGGCAGCTGTTTGAATAGATTTATTGGACAGTCTAAGGCAGCTATCTGGACCGAGCTGTTAATGAGATAAGATAGAAATAATCACTCTGGTACCAGAGTAGACAGGCCTTGAAGATACTGGGGCCCTCACAGCTTAGTCAGACTTAGCAAGCATTTTTTTGGCCTCTGACCTTCTAGTTGAAACAAAATTAGTTACCTATACACTTAGGCAAATGCTATACTGCACATAGGCACAGAACCCCAACCTGTATAAGCAGTAAGAAAATGGTAACACTTTGAGTTGTTCTGGTGGAATTATCTCCAGCCTTCTCCCTGCATCTGGTGACAGCAATAAGTTCCCTTCTTTCCTAATTTGCCTGCTTCTTGTTATTGTGCCACGAGAAAACACAGCCGGACCCGGCTCGGTTCCAGGAACATTCACACATGCCTTACCCTATTCTCCTCCATTTGGCTGTCCCTGAGTTGTATACTTTATATTAAGCCAGTATTAGTATGCGAAGTGCCTTTCTGAGTTCTATGAGCTAGTCTAGTAAATTATCAACCATGAGAAGGGGATTATGGGAATCTCCAATTGTTAGCTGGTTGGTCAGAGATATGGAAGGCCCAGACTTGTGACGGACATGTGGAGTAGGGGCGGTATTGTAGGACTGTGCCTTTAACCTGTGGGGTCTGCACTAACTCCAAGTAGTTGGTGTTGGAATTGAATCAAATCACTGGACACCCAGCTAGTGTCTAGAAAGCTGGAGAATTGGTTGTGAGTGTGGAAAAAAAACCATGCATTTGGTGCCAGAAGTATGAGTAGAAATAGCCCACAGTACGTCTAATCCACAGCTATTCTCCAAGATCATGCTTTGTATGCTTCAAACAGGTAAATTAAATGGGAATGAGACAGGAATTACCACACCCATGTATTTCTTTAATGTCATGATTCTTTGCAATTCTCCCTGGGGAAATGGTATCACTTTTGGTTAAGTCTAAAGAAGGGAAATTCCAAGGGCTTCTAATGGGCTCTACCTACCATTAACAATCCTCACTCCACAGATTGATCAAGGAGTCAATGTGGGGGTTTTGCCAGTTATTGAATATGTATGTATATTCCAATCATACATTCAGGAACTGCAGAAATGAACATAAGGTGGGTCTATGGATCTACCGGGCCCACAATGGGACAGATTTTGGCCAAAACTCCATTCTTTTACCTACTCATCCATAAGCCCCTAGTTTGTGACACATTGACCACAGTGGTATTTTGTGTTGCCAAAAATTATCATTATCTATTTAGAGCCTGCAATGGACTAAATGTTATCTTCCCCCAAAATTCATATGCTGAAATCTTTTTTTTTATTTTTTTGAGACCGAATTTCACTCTGTCACCCAGGCTGGTGTGCAGTGGCACAATCTCAGCTCACTGCAACTTCCACTTCCCGGGTTCAAGTGATTCTCCTGCCTCAGCCTCCCAAGTAACTGTCATTACAGGTGCCCACCACCATACCCAGCTAATTTTTGTATTTTAGTAGAGACAGGGTTTCACCATGTTGGCCAGGCTGGTCTCAAACTCCTGACCTCAGCTGATGCACCTGCCTCAGCCTCCCAAAGTGCTAAAATTACAGGTGTGAGCCACTCTGCCCGGCCTTTTTTTTTTTTTGGAGACAGAGTCTCAGTCTGTCACCCTGGAGTGCAGTGGTGCAATCTTTGTTTACTGCAACCTCTGCTTCCGGGGTTCAAGCAATTCTCGTGCCTCAGCCTCCCGAGTAGCTGGGATTACAGGTGCATGCCACCATGCCCAACTAATTTTCATACTTTTAGTAGAGACAGAGTTTCACCATGTTGGCCAGGCTAGACTCAAACTCCTGACCTCAAGTGATTTGCCTATTTAGGCCTCCCAAAGTGCTGGGATTACAGGCATGAGCCATTGCACCCAGACTCATATGCTGAAATCTTTTTTTTTTTTTGAGATGGAGTCTTGCTCTGTTACCCAGGCTGGAATGCAGTGGTGCAATCTCTGCTTGCTGCAACCTCTGCCTCCTGGGTTCAAGCAATTCTTCTGCCTCAGCCTCCTGAGTAGCTGGGACTACAGGTGCCCGCCACCATGCCCAGCTAATTTTTTTTGTATTTTAACAGAAACAGGGTTTCACTGTGTTGCCCAGGCTGGTCTCAAACTCCTGAGCTCAGGCAATCTGCCTGCTCTGGCTTCCCAAAGTGCTAGGGTTACAGGCATGAGCCACCACGCCTGGTTATATGCTGAAATCTTAACACCCAAGGTGATGGCATTTGGAAGGTTTTTGGCAGATGATTAGGTCCTGAAGGCTCTGCCCTCACAAATGAATTAGTGCCATTATAAAAGAGACTCCCCCAGAGAGGTGCCTTGCGTCTTTCACCATGTAAAGTTACAGTGAGAAGATGGCTGTCTATGAGGAACAGGCCCTCAACCAACACCCAATCTGCCAGCACCTTGATCTTGGACTTCCCAGTCTCCAGAATGGTAAGAAATAAATTTCTGTTGTTTATAAGCTGCCCAGTCTATGGTATTTTGTTATAGCAGCCTGAACAGATCAAGACAGAGCCAGTATCTAGTACTCCTCAAAAGATGCACAGTCACCTTAGTAAATAATTACAGGTACCTTGGGTGCCAGTACTGTAGAATCCTTTCTCAAGGAAACCTGATCTCCCTTCCACTATGGGGCTCTAGGGCTATGAATTGTCTTAGGTCCAGAACAAGGTGAAAAGTTATAGCTTCCCATTATGGGCACTTAAGTTGGGTTTCTGAAATTAGAAATATTTTCTATTATAAAGATGAATCAAATAATATTTCAGTAGGCTTCAGTAGGCTACCTGTTTCATCCCTGGAAATACAATGATTAATTATCCACCCTTGAGATTCCCTGTAGGTCATAAAATTCTTTTTGCCACTGTATTCTTGCTGCCCATGGTGGTCCTTATGCCCACCCTCTGTCTGGTATTTGTTTGTTTGTTTGTTTGAAATGGAGTCTCCCTCTGTCACCCAGGCTGGAGTGCAATGGTGCAATCTCAGCTCATTGCAACCTCTGCCTCCCAGGTTCAAGCGATTCTGCTGCCTCAGCCTCCCAAGTAGCTGGGACTACAGGCATGCATCACCATTCCTGGCTAATTTTTTTTTTTTTTTTGAGATAGCATCTCACTCTGTCACCCAGGCTGGAGCGCAGTAGCATAATCTCAGCTCACTGCAATCTCCGCCTCCCGGGTTTAAGCGATTCTCCTGCCTCAGCCTCCCAAGTAGCTGGGATTACAGGCGCCTGCCACTATGCCTGGCTAATTTTTGTATTTTTAGCAGAGACGGGGTTTCACCATGTTAGTCAGGCTGGTCTTGAACTCCTGACCTCAGGTGATCCACCTGCCGTGGCCTCCCAAAGTGCTGGGATTACAGGCATGAGCCATCACACCCAGCCTCATATGCTGAAATTTTTTTTTTTTTTTTTTTTTGGAGACGGAGTCTTGCTCTGTCACCTAGGCTGGAGTGCAGTGGTGCGATCTTCACTCACTGCAACTTCCACCTCCCTGGTTCAAGTGATTCTCCTGGCTCAGCCTTCAGAGTAGCTCACCTCAGCCTCCCAAAGTGCTAGGATTACAGGCATGAGCCACCGTGCCTGGCCTTTTTAAAAATATTTAGTAGAGATAGGTTTTTACCATGTTGTCCAGGCTGGTCTCGAACTCCTGATCTCAGGTGATCTGCCCACCTCAACTTCCCAAAGTGCTGGGTTTACAGGTGTGAACCACCATGCCTGGTCTCTGCCTAGTTTTTAAAGACTGACCGCCACTTGACTTTTGTCATTTGAGTCCCATCATCCTCAATGAGTCCAAGTTCTAGTCAAGCAACCCGGCAAACTGTGTTACTTCTACCTGCATGAGTTGGCCCAGTGAATCCAGCCTGTCTGGTAAGAGCACCCATATAAATACATTCAGCCCTGTCTAGTGTTCCATTCGGTCCTCCTAGGTCTAACCACCGCCAAACACACTCCTTAGGTTTCTGTTTATATCAACAGCAAAATCATTTCAGTAAATGGCAAGATCATTTTGTAGTATTTGCTGTCTCCTTTGTATTCTGAGGCATGCTGAAATCTAATGCTAGATACAATTTTAGGGGTGATTAAGTGGTAGATGGAGTGGGTCTTGAAGAGAATGGACATCTCCATACAAGTCCACCGTCCCAGGTGAGATGATTGCTGGCCTTCAAGCAAGGAAAGGCTTTCCCTCTCAGACAGGAGAAGGCAAGCCATGTCCCTCCCACGGAAGGGAAGGAAGCTTAGAGACATTCAGGGGTTTGGGATTCTCAAATTTATCTGACTTTGCCTGGATGTCCTACTCAGAAACTCAGGCTTCCAATCTTTCTAAATCAATGACCTAAATTCTTCTCTTTTCTTTTTTTTTTGAGGCGGAGTCTCACTCCATTGCTAAGCTGGAGTGCAGTGACGCGATCTCACTGCTACCTCCGCCTCCTGGGTTCAAGTGATTCTCCTGCCTCAGCTTCCTGAGTAGCTGGGATTACAGGCGCCCGCTACCACGCCTGGCCAATTTTTATCTCTTTTAGTAGAGATAGGATTTCACCATGTTGGCCAGGATGGTCTTGATCTCTTGACCTCGTGATCCACCCGCCTTGGCTTCCCAAAGTGCTGGGATTACAGGTGTGAGCCACCGCGCCCAGCCTGCCCTAAATTTTTCATGAGAAATGTGGCAAGGCTGTGAGTTCAACTAATATTTTAATTCTGCAACCCACAAAGTTTGGGTCTGGTTTTCACCTCAAGAAGGAAGAGATTCGCTCTGACCCATCATAAAAGCCCGTGGACTCTCTAACCATGACTTGAGCCTGAAACTTCTCATTTTCTTTCTGTAAGTGCTCTAGCGCGGTCAGAGAAAGCCATTCCTTTCTCAGCCCTTAACGTTAGTATTCCTGCCTATCGGTAAAGGTGGCAGCCACGTTTCATCAAAATCAACTTCAGAGGTTCATTTCATGAGTCATGATGCTGCTACATGTTGTGCATTTTTGACTTGCCATTTCCCATTGGCAAGTGAGGCAGCAGTGCATTCAAGACCAGGAGCACAACCAAACCAGTCCCAGAGTCCCATCCTGGAGAGACCAGCCAGAGCCTAGTCAAGAGAAAGAAATCAGCCAGGTTGGTGGCTCACACCTGTAATCTCAAAACTTTGGGAGGCTAAGGTGGGTTGATTGCTTGAGCCCAGGAGTTGAAGACCAGTCTGGGCAACATAGCAAGACCCTATCTCTACAAAAAATACAAAAATTGGCCAGGCATGTGGCACACACCTGTAATCCCAGCACTTTGGGAGGCTGAGGCAGGCAAATCACGAGGTCAGGAGTTTGAGAACAGCCTGCCCAACATGGTGAAACCCTATCTCAACTAAAACAAAAAAATACAACAATTAGCTGGGCATGGTGGCATGCAACTGTAATCCCAGCTATTCAGGAGGCCGAGGCAGGAGAATCACTTGAACCTGGGAGGCAGAGGTTGCAGTGAGCCGAGATCACGCCACTGCACTCCAGCCTGGGCAACGAGAGTGAAACTGTCTCAAAAAAAAAACAAAAACAAAAACAAAAATTAGCCAGGCACGGTGGTGTGCACCTATAGTCCCAGCTACTTAGGAGGTCAAGCTGGGAGGATCGATTAAGCCTTGGAGGTCAAGGCTGCAGTGTCTGTGATTGCACCACTGCACTCCAGTCTGGGCGACAGAGTGAGACCTTTTCTCAAAAGAAAGGAAAAAAAAAAACCCCAGAAATCACACTGGTTACTTCAGCAGAGATAACTTAAGAAATGGGTTAAACATGTATTGGCAATCTAAGAAAAAATGAAAAGAAACCACTAAATTGTGAGAGGCAGTAACTGTGGAAGGAAGCTACCCTCCCTTCAGCTGGGTGAATAAAATGGAAGGGCTTGGGGATATTAGGATTTAGAAGTTTGGAGAAGGGACCCAGCTTAATACTTGGAAAATAGGTTATACTTCTCTCCCAGTATTTCCATATTAATATATTTTTCTTTCTAAAATCAACTTTATTAGGGTATAATTAAAATAAAATATTCCCATTTTTAATGTATAGTTTGCTGAGTGTGTTTTGTTTTGTTTTGTTTGAGATGGAGTCTTGCTTTGTCGCCCAGGCTGGAGGGCAGTGGTCAAACCTTGGCTCAATGCCATCTCTGTCTTCGGGGTTCAAGTGATTCCCTTGCCTTAGCTTCCTGAGTAGTTGGGATTACAGGCATGCATCACCATGCCTAGCTAAGTTTTGTATTTTTAGTAGAGATGGGATTTCACCATGTTAGCCAGGCTGGGCTCAAACTCCTGACCTCAGGTGATCCACCCGCCTCAGCCTGCTGAAGTGCTGGGATGACAAGCATGAGCCACTGCACCCGGCCCACCAGTCATTTTTGAAATCTAAGTTACAACAGAGGCTGTGAGCTGTTCAGGGGATGGGACCATAAAGACTTTATGTCCGTGGCCTAGTGTCTAGCAAGCACCATGCACTGCATCTTAGTGGCACTAAAGAGAGACTCTTTATACAAGCTCAACTATCCAGGTGGACTCAGATAAATTTGAGAAGCCCAGACCCCTGAATCTCTGAGAGCTTCCTTCCCTTCTGTGAGAGGGACACAGCTTGCCCTCGCATGTCTGAGAGAAAAAGCCTTTCCTTGCTTGAAGACTAGTAATAATATCAGCTGGGCCTAGAGAGAGGCACAATCCAAAATACAACTACAAAGGAAGTCTGACTGTCTTCTGAAACTCCAACTTTAAAACCAAGTGAAGCAAGCAGAATTATGATATGCAAAGACGCCTTAAAAAGACAAGTTGGCCAGGAGCAGCAGCTCATGCCTGTAATCCCAGCACTTTGGGAGGCCAAGGCAGGAGGATGACTTGAGCCCAGGAGTTCAAGACCAAACTGGGCAACATAGTAAGACCCCATCTCTACAAAAAATAAAAAACATCAGCCAGGTGTGGTGACACCCACCTTTAGTCCCAGCTACTTGGGAGACTGAGGGAGATGGCTTGAGCCTAGGAGGTCAAGGCTGCTGTGAGCCGTGATTGTACCACTGCACTCCAGCCTGGGTCACAGAGTGAGACCCTATCTCATAAAATAAAAAAAAGAGACAAGTTGACTCTCAGCCTAAGAAAACTTGACTGTCCTCTGAAAAAGAAAGGCTCATGCGTGTACCCAGCACTTTGGGAGGCCGAGGCAGGTGGATCATGAGGTCAAGAGATCAAGACCATCCTGGCCAACATGGTGAAACCCCAACTCTACAGAAATACAAAAAATTAGCTGGGCGTGCTGGCACGCCCCTGTAGTCCCAGTTACTCAGGAGGCTGAGGCAGGGGAATCACTTGAACCCAGGAGGCAGAGGTTGCAGTGAGCTTAGATCACGCCACTGCACTCCAGCCTGGTGACAGAGCAAGACTCTGTCTCAAAAAAAAAAAAAAAAAAGTTAACCACTCAAAGGAGGAGTGGATCCTTTAGAAGGCAGGTTGCTTGGTAACAGAGGCATTGTGAAAGGGTCACCAAAGTTCGCATTGGAAATGCAGAGCTGAACACCAGGAACGGGCCCTCCATGTGTCTCATCTCAAGCTATTCTCTGGTGCTCCAGCCCCTTTGGCCTTTTTTGGTTCCTTGTATATGTCAGGATTCTTCCAGCCTCAAGGCCCTTGCATGTGCTGTTCCCTCTGTTTGAAATGCTTTTCCTTCCCTGCCATCCCAATAACTAGTAACTTACTCAGCCTTATTTATTTTTTTGAGATGGAGTCTCACTCTGTTGCCCAGGCTGGAGTGCAGTGTGTGAACTCAGCTCACTGCAACCTCCACGTCCCGTGTTCAAATGATTCTCGTGCTGCAGCCTCCCGAGTAGCTAGAATTACAAGTGCACACCACCATGCTCGGCTAATTTTTGTATTTTTAGTAGACAGTGTTTCACCATGTTGGCTAGGCTGGTCTCGAAATCCTGACCTCAATTGATCCATGCATCTCGGCCTCCCAAAGTGCTGGGATCACAGACATAAGCCACTGCACCTGGCCACACATATATACTTCAACTTAAATAGCCTCACACCACGTTATTTTATAAGTTGCTTTTCCACACTCAACAATGGGTCATAGATATTTCCCCATACCATAGAGGTTTATTTACACATTTATAAGTCATTTTATTATTATTATTAATTGTAGAGATGGGTCTTGCTATGTTGCTCAGGCTGGTCTCAAACTCCTGGGCTCAAGTGATCCTCCAAATTTGGTCTCCCAAAGTGGTGGGATTACAGGCATGAGCCATGTGCCAGGCTTACAACATCATTTTAAATGACTCCCTAGTATGACATTGTAGGAATGTACCAGATTTATAGACATTATAGTGGCTTCCAACTTTTCAATATTATAACCAACACTAGGATGAATAAATTTGTACATCTTCAGTTACTTAAGAGTATCTTCCTAGATTGAATTCTTAAAAGTAGTACTGCTATATCAAGGGGAATTATGCATTTACAATTTTGAAACCAAATTACCTTCCAGAACTTGTTATACCAGCTTATATTTCCAACAGCAGGATATGAATGCCTCATTTTCCCCTACCCTTGTCAATGCTGGGTACTGCCAACTGAATAGGTAGGAAAATTGGCTCTCATTATCGCTTTAATTGCTTTCTAGTGAGGTAAAATGTCTTTACCATGGATTCTATTTATTAGCCTTGAGTATTTCTTTTGTGGATTGCTTCATGTTCTTTCCCCTTTTAAATTGGAATATTCATCTTTTTTCTTATTAATTTCACAAATTCTTGTTCTGTATGTTGCAAAGTTGTTTTTTTCCCCTAAATGTGTAGCTTACATTTCAATTATGTGGGTTTTTTTGTTTTGTTGTTTTGCTTTTACTAAACACATTTTACATTGTATATTGTCAAATCTATTTTTCCTCTTAGGATTGCTTCTTTTTGGTCTTATCCTTAATAACATCTTCCCCACTGCAAGAGCAAATAAATCTTCAACTCCTTTAAAAAACAAACAAACAATAAAAACTAGGCCGGGTGCAGTGGATCACAAACCTGTAATCCCAGCACTTTGAGAGGCCAAGGTGGGCAGATCACAAGGTCAGGAGTTAGAGACCAGCCTGGCCAACATGGTGAAACTCTGTCTCTACTAAAAATTACAAAAAAAAAAATTAGCCAGGTGTGGTGGTGTGTGCCTGTAATCCCAGCTACTCAGGAGGCTGAGGCAGGGGAATCACTTGAACTGGAGAGGCGGAGGTTGCAGTGAGCTGAGATCATGCCACTGTACTCTAGCCTGGGCAACAGAGCAAGACTCTGTCTCAAAAAAATAAAAATTAAAAATAGGCTAGGCACAGTGGCTTATGCCTGTAATCCCAGCACTTTGGGAGACTGAGGCAGGCAGATCACGAGGTCAGGAGATCGAGACCATCTTGGCCAACATGGTGAAACCCTGTCTCTAGTAAAAATACAAAAATTACCCAGGTGTGGTGGTGCTCGCCTGTAATCCCAGCTACTCGGAAGGCTGAGGCAGGAGAATCTCTTGAACCCGGGAGGTGGAGGTTGCAGTGAGCCGAGATCGTGTCACTGCATTCCGGCCTGGCAAGTGAGTGAGACTCCATCTCAAAAATAAATTAATTTTACAATAATTATAAAATAAAAACATATTTTTAAAAACTAGTTTATGGCTTCATTTTTCTGTACTTAACGTTTTAATTCACCAGAATTTTGTTTCACAGTCCTGCTCCCTCTTCACCTAGCTGGGCCTCCTCCCTCAGACTAGTGTTCCTCCCTCCAGCAGAATATAAGTTCTCAAGGGACCTCCAAACTAGCCCCAGGAAATCTCAGCCCTAGGCTAAGGCCTCCAGTTACAAGAGGCGTTCACTGGCTCTCTCTGTGTTCTGCCCTCCAGGATCGAAGTGAGTGGCCATCTTGGTGCCCAGGGCAAGTCCCAGGTACAGAATACCCTGTTCCTAAATCCTCTGCCCTCTTGAGATCTCTCGGGGTTGCCAGGCATTTGCCAGCCCTCTGGGGGCAGTTGATGAGGTTCTGTGGGCCATATCTTCCACACAGAGTCCCCAGGAAGGGAACCACTCAACCCTTTCCATCTGGGCCAGACCATTCTATTCAGATAATGCCTGACATTTCATAGCGGTGCTGGCCTGGGAACCACTTCCCAGAGTACAGTTACAGGGAAGTGTGGCTTTATCTTCACAGTGGGAGGCAGTAATACTCACAGGGCCTGCAGCTGGCCATCCCCTGACCATAGTTGGAAGTGGGGCCTTTCAACAGAGCCTGGTGGCAGGAGGTTCCTGGAGGCCCATTATGGGGGAAGAGGGGGTAACACAGTGGAAGGAAAACAAGGGAGGTAGTAGTTTAGCTATTCAACCTAACAGCATTCCCACTTCACCACCAGCCTGGCCAGGGCACAGTGAGCAAGAAAGAGTGAGAGAGGCTGGAACCCGGAGAAGCCACTGTGATGAAAGGGCAAAGAGGAGGTGAGTGAGACCACCAGCTGGCCCAAGTGTCTTCCCTCTGCAAAGGTGATACACGAGCAAGGCAAGAAGCCCTTTTCCCAGCTGAGGGGGCACCAGCAACTGCGAGCTGAGGACCAGCTCCCTGAGGAAGCCAGGGCACCCTGGAGAGCAGGCGGAATCTGAGATCAACGTGGGAGGAAGCTCTCAAAGGGAATGGATGACATGAGAGGCCTGGGGTAAATTTGGACGCAAGACGCTCAGAGCCCAGATCTCTCAAAGTAAAGGTGATGGCTGGCTTCTGATTCTCACCTGAATATCTGGAGAGGGAAAGAGAGAGAGGGAATGGGCTGAAGAGGAAAAAAAGGCTTTAGAAAAACCTCTGAAAACAGCGCCCAGGCCCCAGATGTGTGATGAATAGATCGTCTGGCAGAGACAGGCTAGTTAAAATAACAGTCACATACATAAAAGTAATTTGCTTGCCAAAGAAGTGTTCCTCCAAGTTATGGGTTCCGCCACTTCAGTTCCAAGAAAATTCTGTCGGAAACAGGCCCCTAAACTGAAGGGGGGTGAGCAGAGAGAAAGGGGAAATCTGTCCCCACAGCCTGGACTTCAGGGAAAGGTGATAGCCCAGAGACACATTTTGCCTAGGGAAGCCCAAAAGAGGGCTAGATGGACTGGCTATTGTCACTGAATATTTAAAACACACTGTGGGCCCATGGAGAAGAACAGAGAGCAGGGGTGCGAGCTCCAGAGAGGCAGATTTGGGGCTCATCCAAAGCTGTCAAATTTGTAGAGTTCCTTGGGAGGCAGCCAATTTCCATAACTGGAGATTACTTATGTGGACGACTGCAGGAGTCCCAGTACTGGCAGGCCAGGTAGTAGCTCACCTGTCAGGTCCTTTTTCTACTGTTAGGAAATTGCAAAGGTCTTCCCCTTCTACTTCCAGCACTCTGGGGAAGGGAAACGAATTCAAAATGACTTTCACTCTCATTTGTACACCTAGAATACACACATAGGCTGGGCACTTTGGGAGGCTGAGGTAGAAGGATCACTTGAGCACAGGAGTTCAAGACCAGCCTGGCCAACATGGTGAAACCCCATCTCTACTGAAAATACAAAAATTATCCTGGCGTGTTGGCACACACCTGTAATCCCAGCTACTTGGGGGGCTGAGGCAGGAGAATCGCTGAAACCTGGGAGGCAGAGGTTGCAGTGAGCCGAGATTGTGCCATTGCACTCCAGCCTGGGCAACAGAGCAAAACTCTAGCTCAAAAAAAATATAACACAACATGCACACACATATGCACACACCAGTGAGTGCTAGAACAGTGAGCTTTATTGTACACCTTTGGCCAGGCAATGCACAGCAGGCACACAGCACGGGCTCCATGCGTGATCCCGAGTTGACATGGTCTGTAATGCCTTTCCTTCAGAGGCCTGTCATTTCTTTCATGTTCTGAAGTTATGAGCCCTATATGCTGACAAAAGATGTGCAAGGTAGGTCTGCTGTGAAAAACCAAAGGAAAACATCCTTGGAGATGTTTAGTAAGTGCCACTGAGCCAGGCAAGGTGGCTCACACCTGTAACCCAACACTTTGGGAGGCCAAGGAGGAGGATCGCTTGAGCCCAGGAGTTTGAGACTAGCCTGGGCAACATAGTGAGACCCCATTTCTACAAAAATTAAAAATTAGTGGGGCATGGTGGCGCACACCTGTAGTCTCAGCTACTTGAGAGGCTGAGGTGGGAGGACTGGTTGAGCCCTGGAGGTGAGGCTGCTATGAGCTGTGACGCACTACTGCACTGTAGCCCGGGTGACAGAGCAAGACCCTGTCTCAGAAAAAAAAAAAAAAGCCACTGAGGATTGAGGGACTTTCAAGGAAGTGGTCCAGGAAACAGAGGTGAAGACTAGCAGACAATTAAGGATTAGTGGTTGTCCTGTGACATTATAAAGAATGTTCATAAACATCCCTGAAGCCACCCAGATTGGCCAACAATTGTATGAATTATAATTGGAAGAAAGCAGAGTAAAGATAGGTCTGACATCAGGACAAATGAAAGATGAGCCAACGACTGCCAGTGGCCTTTGCCAGCAATGCAGCTCAATGTGGTCTACACAACATCTGCTCCGACTCAGTGCATTGGCTTCAGTTGATACTGCTATTTCCAGGACCCCACCCCCTTGGGATATTCCTCGAACCCTGCTGGAGGAGAGGCTCGCCCCTGATTCTTGATGTTGGGCTACTTTTCCAGCCTTCGGGAGTAAGCAAATTCACCAGAAGCCACTGCCTCACATTTCAGCGTGACCAGAGTCAAACTGTGGGCTAACGAAGGCAAGTGACTTGCTCCAAGTCACGGTCAAAGGCAGGGATGAAAGCCAGACCTCCAGACAGGCTGGTCCACGCGCCTTCTCCATCATTCCCTTGCCTCCCTCAGGAATCCCCAGGCCCCCAGCTAGCAGGTAAAGCTTGTTCCTGTACGGACCTTTCTTGCTGTGTACCATCTCACTGCAAAGGAGGCCTGGTGAGAATTTGCTTAAGAGCAGCCCTTACTTACGGGCAAGGAGCAGGTCACCTCCCAACCCCACAGGAGCCAAGGTGAATCTTGCCTGTATCCCAGCTACACTGACTTGTGTGACCCTCCAGGAGACACGTGTTTGCTCACTCGACAAACCCTCACCGAGTGCCTACTGTGGTGCCAGGTCTTGTGCTAAGGATACTCAAGGGAGAAAAGAGTTTATAATCCCTGCTGTCAGGGAGCCTCCAGGTTAGAGGGAGATAGAGTAACTGAATAATCTCACTAATGAATATCCAATTACAAACTGAAATAGGTGCTCCTAAGAGCAGGAACATAGTTCAACAAATGCTATGTAAGAGGCCTGACCTGGGGGCTGCTGAAGAGGAGCCCCTGGCTGGAACCTGGAGGAGGAGGGCGAGTTAACTGGCTTAGTAGAGACAGAAGAGCCTGTGCAACCCCACACTTTGTGGGTGACTAAGCCAGGCATATTCTCTGCAGGCATGAGAGGAAGGGATTCACCGGCGATTTGTTCTGGGAGAGCCTCAGTGTAGACCCAGGCTGACAATGCAGTTGCCACACAAGAGGTCAGAAATACACTTGCTTCTTTCTCTTCTTCTCAGCACGATAGTGGCACAAGAGCTTCTCAGGAAACCCTAACCTTTCAAAAACAGTGATTACAGAAGCTATGACACTGCAGATGTTTGTCAGAGCCAGTGACACTCACCGAGGCCAAGGGGGCCCACGCAGAGGGAGACCACAGCACATTTGCTCTAGCAGCATTTTTATTTACAAACAGCAATGTCCATTGACTTTATTTATACCATAAAAAAGCCATTTACAAGCAAGAAACAAGAATTCAGAACAAAATTAAGCAGCACTGAAATATTCATGTCACAAATCTAAAACAAAGTGAATACAAGAGTAAAATATCATTTGAATAAATAGTCTTAAATCCATGCTATAAAATAATCCTTAATGGCAAGTTACTAGTTGATACAGCATCCGCTTAGCTAGCTTCATTTACTTCATATGGTGATGAAGTGTGGAGTTGTGAGGTTACCAGTTTATATTGCAAGATAATGACACTGTGTTAAGTCATTCAAATTGCTCAACCATTTATAACGGAAAAAAATGTTAGCCCTACTAATAAAAGTGGTGAGAAAGATGGTTTTCACATTAGGAAAATGGTCATTCTCAAACAAACCAGGTAAGTTTACCTCTTACAATAGTCAGGGCAGCAACCAAAGGCTTGGGCAGCAAGTCCAAAGGTTGAATTCACAGCATACTTGTCACTGAGGGGCAGCAAGAGGTCTGTGTACTGAATCTGCTACAAGGAGCGCCAAGCAAGGCTGACTCCAGGACTTGATCAAGAACTACAATAGCCCTGTCTGTGCCAGACCCAGGGAGGAAACCAGAGAAAGCAGGTTCTCTTCTGGGCCGAGAAGTCAAGCACTGGGCAGAAACAGTGGGAACACTCTGGCACTTACTGAAAAAGACGCATGTGACATGTGACAACCATTACAAATTTGGAACAATGTGAATGACTTTTCTGAACTTTTCGTTCAGTTGCACTGAGTAATATGAAATCTATGATTTATGAACTAGTTTCATATAAAGAATTTACATAATTCCCCAATACTTTCATATATAAAATTTAATAAATAACCCTGACCAGTCTAGAAGCACCATTCAAGGGGCATGTGCCCTTGGAAAATAGTTTAGGTGTTGCATATTTGAGTCCCTTTCAGTGGAGGCTTCACAGGAAACCATTATAGAATTTAACAATAACGAGGACGACAACAACAACAACAATCACAGTAACTAAGAGAAAAGCTGATAAAATAAAATACACTGATCTCTTTAAAGTAAAGCTCATTCACAGAGATGATGTTCCCCCCAGCCCTTGTTTTGTGTTCCTGCAAATTCTTCCTACCATCTAGGCTGTAAGAACAAAAATCAAAACAAAACCACACAAAAATATGCAGGTCTATATGGTCTGGGCTAAGGGAAAAACAAAGAGTTGGTTATATTTGCTATCATTAGAAAAGACATGTACTCATGCTCTGGAAGATTTAAAAATTATCCATTTCGTTCTACAGTATATTCTGCTCAACAGTGAACTGACAGTATCCTTTCTGCTGTTTAGAAAAAAAAACTAAAAAAACCAACAATAACAAAAACCACAACTGCCAAGGCAGAGCCAATTGGTTGGGAGGCTTTCCACTGACCAGAAAATTAACTTGTCTCCATATACTGTATTTACAAATATAATTTCTAAATGTATTTACAGCTTTAGTAGAAATTAGAGGGTAGAGAACTAATTAGAATGAAAATAACTGTTTAAAACCACAAAACATTAGTAAAAGTATAAAATTCTTTGTCTTCACAGTTTGTAATAACAGGCTAAATATCTCTAGAAAAGGACGCTGTCACTGTCTTCACATTGTCTAATATTGAAAAGGTAGCTCAAGAAGAGACTCAATTATGAACAAGCCTATATGAATTCAGGATATATTTTACTGTAAAAGATTTCTTCACATATCACTTTATCTTAATTGATTTCTGCATCTGTTATAAATGAAACACCTAACCTAAAACTGTACAGAAATAGGGACTTTGCTTTCCAAAAAGAGTTGCTCTAAGGAGTTACACAGCGTACTTCGTCTGCGGAGACGTGAAGTGAACTTCAGGGAGAGAATGTTTCGGTTCTGTGGTCATGTTAATCCTCCTGACACATCCTTATGTGGCAAGGCACAATTAATTGCTGCTGCCCGATCTGAATGGAGTTAATCTCTCACCAGTCACGCCCCTGGGAAGCATGACAGTGCGAACGCTCAGAGAGGCTACACAGCTCCATGCTGGCCTAGGCGCTGCCTCCCTCGAAGCCCTGCGGAACTTTACAGTACTGTGTTATGGCTTGAGAATTCATTCTTAACACTGCGAGCAGTGGAAAGGGTAAAGTGTTAGCAACACGAATGGGAGCAAGTGGAACTTGCAAAATGTGGAATCATGACTTTAGAGAGAAACTCAATCAATTTTCTGCCCCTTAACAGTCCCATTACAATGTTTGAACCTGAACTGTACAATCAAAGCAATGGATATTTTTGTCAAAGACAATTTTGGATAAGTCACTCTTTGGTAAACTCAAACCAGTTAAACAGATTCACAAATACAAAGAACTCCATGTAAATAAGGTTAAGACGGACAATGCCAAGAGCCAGGACGCTGGAGGTGCCCGCGCCAGGTGCTCTCCCTCCTCACTGTCTCTCATACCACGGAATGCTCTGGAGACTTCACTGAAGGCCCCAAGCCTGAGTGAAAAGGAGGTTCCTTCCCTGAGCTTGACCTCTTATGTCCTAGGATTTGGGCATTTCTTGTCACAAACTTAATTTGTATCACAACACAATTTTTTTGCATTCAATTAAAAAAAATCAAAACCAAACTTATTCATGTAAGGAAAAAAAAATCACAAACATTTACCTGAAACCCCAGAACATATTTAAGTGGGTAAACACTTGGGGTCCAGCCTCCCCTTGAGGCACGCGGCTTTAACAGGAGTTGAACAAGTGCTTCAGGGAGAGAACAAACCCCTACTTAGGCAGTTTGACGAGGAAAAAGGCATACTATATACCCGATTTAGCAAAAACCACTCCTCGGGAGCAGCAGGATTAGAGTGTAATCTGTACGGAGTTAACACTGATGTGTAGCGCAGCAGTTCACACGTGAACAGATCCTGTGTGCTAAAGAGATGCGCCTGCACAGCTGCCACCCCTGGGGGCTATTACACACAAAGGGCTTAAATGACTTTTTTTTTCTCAAAACAAAAAACAAAAACAAAAAAACAATCCACCATTGGTATTTTAAGAGCCAAAAAAACATAGAAAACCAGCAAACATCTAATTCTGTATTCCTTTAACTTCAAGCCTCTGAGACTGGTTCTTCATTGGTTTTTCTTTTAGGTGGCTGCACTGTTCACCTATGGAAATACACTGGTTGTACGTCTCAGAGCCCAGGTTCTCAGATACCAGAACGCTGACATCCCACAGGCAGCCTGCAGCATAAACTCACCACCAAACAGCCTACAAAATTACTCTCTGCCAGAGTTTACAGTACCAAAGCAATCTTGTAAAGCCTGTTTGTGTATGTGAACACAATACAGAACTGAAGACATTTCTGAAAGTACTAATAAAACATTATTCAAATAGGACTTGGGTACATTTTCATACAGTAACGTGTTTGCCGGCACATGCTTTTGAGGTCTCTTTTCAAGCTACGAACTCAAGAGAGAAAAACAATTATAATTCATTATTACCATTAGATTTCACATTTTCTACAACTATACTGACCTAAAAAGACACTTAACAAAAATAGCACCACATGACCAAAAAATGGTGACACACAGATTTGGTGACACACAGAGTATCTTAGAGGGCTTTTAAACTGTTGGTTCTTTAAGCAGGAAACACTGAGAGAGTGGGGGAGCCACTGAGGCTCTCATTAGCACACACAATACTAAGATAGATATATTGCTTGCAATTCCCATAGAGTATAGCTTTACAAAAAGTACAAATTCTAAGTTCTGCAGTTTCCCTGGGAACTGCATGTAGAAAAAGTTGCTGTGCACCTGAACTGGCTGTTTGAAAAGAGAAAGAAAACAACAAAACAAAACCAAACCGAAACAAAAAAAACCCACAACACTGCTTGGAGAATTTTGTAGACAGAACTACAAATCCCTTTCCTTAAGTGCGGGTGAGTACTAACTCATGATAGAGAGTGATTCGATTTAGTTACCTGGTATGTATGTTTCTACAGTACGGAATGAAGGTAGATTTGTAGGCCAGTAAAAACCTTGAAAACCACTGCTCCTTTGGGGTTGGCTAATATAACACTACACTATGTAAAAAGGTCAGCACCACAGGTCATCCAGCTTACCTGCTGGACAACTAACAAAAATTCCAAACGGTTTCCAACTAGAGTTGAAGAAATTTTATGGCATTTGGTTTATGTATGGTTATGAAGCAGAGCTGTGAACACTGTGATTTGCTTTGCTTGCTTTTGGACACGATGATGAATATAAACCCACTAACATTCTTTTTTAAGGAAAATGAAGGGGCAAAACCCTAACATAGTAGGTAGGGATGAGACAGACTCAAAAGCCCTGTTCACATTGTATTAAATAATATATTCCTCTTACATTCACCTCAACCAGAATAAAATCAAATTTGAGAATGTATATATACTATATATATAATAATAGTTTTATTATATATATATAAATTGTCTAACTACCCCCTAAAAGGAATTTTAAATTAGAAAAGGTTACCCATTTGAATCAGCTGACGGCATCCTAATCTCTCTCCATGGACGTGCACTGCTGCCAGTGCACACAATGAGAGAGAGTATGCCTCTTGGCAGAGAATGGAGGGTCAACCAGTTGGCATAGCTAAATCACTGGCAGATTTTGGATTAAGAGTTCAGCCAAAGAGGAATACTGTCAGCCTGTGTTTTCCCTGGATGCGTTGCCCTTCATGCTTTGAGCTCCTTCGGGGAGGGTGGGCAGGGGGAAGGATAAACACAACAAAGTGTTCCATCCAGAAACTTTAGAAAAACTGCCAAGAGACCAAGAGATTTCCAGATGGTTGGGAAAACCAAAGATTACAACAAAGCAAATCACAAATATGCATTGATTAATGTGCTTTGTTTGGGTGCACTTCTTTACCATCTTAATCGGGAGCATCAGACACTGTGTGAATTTCCATCCGGGAATCTAGGCCCATCTCTGAGGCTGATGCATCATTTTCTAGTTTCTGTTCCACGTACACATCTGTTCTCTCGGGGGACTCAATGCGACTCCTGACTTCAGCAACGCCCGGGTGGTTTTTCCGCAGGTGCTGGTTGAGGGTACCTTGGAATGGAAAGCACTTCCCGCAGATCTCACAGCGGAATGGTTTATCATCTGTATGGCCCCGGATGTGGTACTCCAGTTGGTCCTTCCGTGTGTACTTCTTCCCGCAGAACTTGCACACAAAGGGGGTGATTCCCATATGGAGTCGCATGTGCCTGTCAAGGCTTCCTTTCTGGTTGAAGGACTTTCCACAGTAAATACAGATCAACCTCTCATTGTACGGGTACCAATGCCCTCTCGCACTCCTCTCCCGGGGACTGCTCTCATACCCAGGGTTGTTCATCATGGCTTCACTGTCAGAGCCCTGCACCAGGCCCTGCAGGTCACTGTGCAGGTGGACAGACAAAGCCCGCTTCTGGCGGGCACGCCCTCCTCGGAAACAGCTCAGCATGGACCTGGATGGGCTGGAATTACTCAAACTTCCAAAAGCTTCTGATACATTGGTTGGCTGTGAGGCTGCTTGGGAATAGGAGTATGCATGTTGGAGCACAGAACCATAGGAGCCCACATTCACTGCCACAACTTGTTCCCCATCAACCATCTCAGTGTGGTACCCATCGTCACCCAGGGAGGAGCTGTCAGAACAGCTGGGCCGGTCGGACTTCTCCATCTTCACTTTCACCTCGGTGATCTGGCTCTCCCTCACCAATAGGTCTCCTTGCTCGTGGTCCCCCTCTATCTGAATCTCATACTCAGAAACGCTCCCACTGCTCCCACGGTCTGAGTGCCCCTCCTCCTGCAAGCGGCTGCGCAAAGCTTTGCTGGGGGTCGTCTCCATCCGGAGGTCACTGCTTGCGGTGGGCTGCCGTCCCTGAGAGCAGTATGGAGGGGAGATCTCCACTGGGTTGGCAAAGAAGCTGCCGTCTTTCACTCCGTTTCGACTCTCGGGATTCTCTTCAGCACCAACAGTAACAGAGTCAACATCTCCAACGCTGATTTTGGAATGGATGCTCTCTAGGATCTGCGTGCACTTGTCAATGACACACTGCATCTGAAGAAAGCTGGCTGCAGTCAGAAAACTGACAACATCCTTCAGCTGCAAGGACATTCTTCCAGTGTAACAAAAAGAAAGCAACTGCTCAAACACATTGGGATTTTTAATCACTGATATTGACAAGCCACTCATGGTACTTAATGCTGAATGGTCCCGGAAATATGGAGAGCTGGCAGCAAGGACTGCTTTGTGGGCTCGGAATGGCTGACCCTGAATGTGTACAATGATGTCACATAGTTTCCCTTGCAGGCGGAGTTCGTTTAGCTGGCTCAGAACGGTGCTGCTGTACTCGGGCACATCAAACTGAATAAAACTGCTGCTGTCCATTTCTACTGACATGAGGCGTACTCTGCAGAGAGAGAGAGTTTGTATCATTCACCAATGACTCCTCACTAAGTACAAGTGGCATAAACACAAGCTTACAACAACAATACCATTGTGGCTATCATACCTCCTAAATTCTACCCAAAGCATTCTTCCTCTTGTTTTAGTCTTTCATGTTTTGGTTAATTCACCTACAGCCAAATAAACGAATGCTCAATTAGCCTAGTGGCATAGTTGCCTAACATATTCACCTTGATCAAAAGTAAAACATTTTACACATAGTAGGGCTATTTGGGCTCTGACTGAAAAATTGAAAAATTGGTATCCTTTTAGGAAAAATATTTCCCCATTTCAAGTACTTTTGAGGGTTTGAAGTACTTTGTGAAAAATAAATTCAGGCCAGGCGCAGTGGTTTACACCTGTAATCCCAGCATTTTGGGAGGCCAAGGCAGGCAGATCACCTGAGGTCAGGAGTTCCAGACCAGCCTGGCCAACATGGTGAAACCCCGTCTCTACTAAAAATACAAAAATTAGCCGGGTGCGGTGGCGTGTGCCTGTAATCCCAGCTACTTAGGAGGCTGAAGCAGGAGAATCGTTTGACCCTTGAAGGCAGAGGCTGCAATAAGCCAAGATTGTGCCACTGCATCCCAGTCTGGGCAACAGAGACTCCTTCTCAAAAAAAGAAAACAAAAACAAAACTAAATTCATCTAAAAATGTTCTGCCTTACTTGTGTATTTCTGATTGGTATTTTTCAAGTATGCAGCACACTGTTGTCTTGATTTGTATGTCTGCCCTTCCGCTCTGTACACCTTTATATCCCTTTTGGGTTGGGTTGGTTTGGCTGAGACTTACTATGCTCAGTCTCTTTCAGTGAAGAGTTACTATTACTGTTTTATTTTTATTTTTTGAGATGGAGTCTTGCTTTGTCGCCCAAGCTGAAGTGCAGTGGTGTGATCTCAGCTCACTGCAATCTCTGCCTCCCAGGTTCCCAATGATTCTCCTGCCTCAGCCTCCCAGGTAGCGGGGACTACAAGCATGCGCCACCGTGCCTGGCTAATTTTGTATTTTCAGTAGAGACAGGTTTTCACCATGTTGGCCAGGCTGGTCTCAAACTCCCGACCTCAGGTGATCTGTCTGCCTCAGTGTCCCAATGTGCTGAGATTACAGGCGTGAGCCACCGCGACCGGTCTATTATTACTATTTTTTATTAGAGATGAGGTCGCACTATGTTGCCCAGGCTGGTCTTGAACTCCTGAGCTCGTGATCCTCCTGCCTCAGCTTCCCAAAGTGCTAGGATTACAAGTGTGACCTGCCACGCCTGGCCAGTGAAGAGCTATTTTCGAAAATATTTTATTTTATTCATCTCATTTCATTTCTAGAGATGGAGTCTCACTCTGTCATCCAGGCTGGAGTGCAATGGTGTGATCCTGGCCCACTGCGACCTCTGCCCCTTGGGTTCAAGCAATTCTCCTGCCTCAGCCTCCTGAGTAGCTGGGACTGCAGGCATGCACCACCACGTCCGGCTACTTTTTGTATTTTTAGTAGAGATGCAGTTTCACCATGTTGGCCAGGCTGGTCTTGAACTCCTGATCGCAAATGATCTGCTCACCTCGGCCTCCCCAAGTGCTGAGATTACAGGTATGAGCCACTGCGCCCGGCCAAGACAGTATTTTAAACAGTAGTTATTTTCAACAATAGGAGTGAAAAGGAGGTATCACTCTCTACTAGCGCTCACAGCTGTGGCACACCTACAACAGGTTTCCTTCCTCTGGCCTAAAATCTGCAGTACCAGAATGCTCAGAACCACTTAAGTATATATAGTCCCGGCTCCATCCTCTGACCCAAACACAACAAAGCCAGATCTAACAATTATATTTTAGAACCTGACCAACAGAAATGTCAACACCTACGTATTAGATCAGAAAAAATTGAAATGGAATAAAACTATGTAGACAATGAGAAAACACATAAAATCTGCGTTTAGAAGTGAAGTTTATGTCTTCGACTTACTTCAGAATGTATCTCCAAAAAAGAGATGGACAGATATGTGATAAAGCAAACACAGTAAAATGTTAACAACTAAAGAGTCTACATGGCAGATATTTGGGCACTTATTGTGAAACTCTCTCACCTTTTCTGTATGTTTGAAGTTTTTCAAAATGAAATGTTGGGAGTTTTAAAAAAAATAACGAAAAGCTATAACAGGAAAAGTCAGTGCCTTTAGAGTTTTTATCATTAAACAATAAATACTAAAAACAAGTGAAGTGACTCAACTTAGGAGGTCAAAAAAGGAAAAACACATGATGCCCCAAGACAGCAGGAAAATAACTAATACAGAAAAACAGCACGGAATCACAGAAGGAATTTTTAAATTTCAAGACAAGATAACGTGCAACTAAATCTAAGATGCTCACAGGAAAGGATCAGTTTAATGTGCCTAAATCATGTCCGAATTTTTTTATCATGTCAAAATTTGAGTTACAACATTTTAGTCAAAGAGGAATACTGTGCCCTTATTTATCCTAGATTTATGATTGAAATCAATTTGAAATCTGTATGAAATGAACATATTTTTAGGATAACATAAATTGGCAGAACTAAATAAGAAACAGAAGTGCCAAGGCACAAATGATCTTCAGGCCGTTCACACTGTTCTAGATGCATGTAAAAACATTTAAAGCATCTCAGTTCATATGGCACAAATCTGATACCAGAAGATGACAAATAGCAGAAAGAAGAAAACTGTCTACTTCATCTAAATAAATAGATTTTAAATTCCTAACAGAAATACTAGCAAATACAACCTATTAAAATAATATATTATGACCAAGAACAGCTGTTTCACAAATGTAAGGATGGCTACATGTTCAGAAATAAATAGACGAATATAATTTGCAACATCAATAAGTCAAAGGAGAAAAACTCATGTGACCCAATCAATACTATGTCAAAAATGCATGTGAGAAAAAGTTAAATGTCCTTTCAGAGTAAGGCAAAAATACTCAATAGGATAGAAACAGAACAATCCTTTCTTGATATAATAAAGAGCATCTACTACAAACCAATGGCAACATCATCCTTAAAAAGGAAACACTGCATATGTTGGTATACTTAATGGGAGAAAGAAAAGGAAAAAAAAAAAAAAAGGAAACATGATGTCTGCATTTCCCAAAATGTATTTAGTAGAAAACAAGCCCAAGAGCTGGCCCCAGTATCCTCACCTCCTAGGGATTAAAAAACACATTAGTATAATAACCCACCTGAACACTCCTGCAGACAAGAATCCTGTTTAACTCAGCAGTTCGCAAACTCATTTAAGGGTGAAACTGTTCGTTCAAGGTACACATGTTAATATTTCAAAGAATTAGTGTTCCCTGGAGCACACTTTGGTAAACCCTTAAGTCATTCCCATCAGTGCCTGGGAAGATACACGAAGTTATCTGCCATCGCTACTCTTAAACTTAACATTATTCTAGAACTTCTAGTGAAAGCAACAAGACAAGGGAAAATTAAGGCAAATAGCCATTAAAAAAGGGACAAAATTACTATTACATGCAGATATAATATGCAGACTATTTACAAAGAAAACACAAGAGTATCACTTGGAAAATGTTAGAATCGGCATCTACTAAGTGGAGGGTTTCAAAAAATTATACATAAAAAACAGGTAAGATAATGACAATAAGGTACAACCGACAACATAGCAACAGCAACTATAAAATACTTAGGGGTGGGGGAAGATAAGCAAAAAACAGAGTCAGCAAGAAAAATACAATTCACTTTAGTATGGACAAAAGCCTGTACAAATGAAGAGAGAGAACATGCTTCTGGCAGGATGCTTCAATACTGTAAAGATAGACACTTTTCCCCAAAATTAATTTATAAATATAACATAGCCTAATGGAATCTTTTCTTAGAAACCTGACAAAATAATTTTAAAATGCATCTAGAACATTGTTGTCCAACAAATATAAGACACTGCATGTGTAATTTAATGCTTTATATTTTATATAACCCAATATATCATTGCAGCATGTAATCAGTATTAGAAAGTTGAGACATTTTACATTCTTTTCACGCTAAGTCTTTGAAATCTGATGTGTATTTTACACACAGCATGTCTCGGTTTGGACTAACCACATTCCATGTGCTTAAGAGCTGCATGTGGCCAGTGGCCACCAAACTGGATAGTGCAGATCTAGAAGAATAAATACTAAAGAAATTTTAGAAATAGACAAATACAGCCAAACTTATGGACATCAAAATGTATGATTGGGCTATAATCCATCGGCTAAGTATGTATTAAGTGTCAGGCACTAGGGATCCATGGGAGTTTTAATTCTCTCATCATAAATCATGGTAAGAGCTATGAGATCTTTCATGATGGGGGAGTGGTCAGAGAAGCCTACTCGAACAAATGCTATTTTAAATAAGACCTAAAGGACAAGCAAAGGTTAGTCAGATACATGTGAGTATTGGGGTGCTGCAACTCTCCAGACAGAAGGAATCACATGTACAAAGGGTTGAAAAGGAAGGATGTGCTGGAAGTGTGTGCACAGCTGGAATAAGGTGCAAGGGGCAGGGCATAAGCCATGTGAGGTTGTCAAGGTAGAGATCAGCCTGAGATGGCCTCTTGGGCCATTTCAAGTCAGTAAAAAGGGGAGAATTACTGAAATAGATGCTGCTTAGCGAATTTGAATTAATAATAAATTTAGATCCTTCTTCACAGCATACCTCAAAATAACCTCTAGAAAAGGAATTTCTAAACACACAAAGATACCATAAGAAGAAATGTAGGTTTAACTACAGAAAAAATACAACTTTTATATATCTAAAAAATGCATTTTTAGCAAAAAAAAAAAAAAAAGTAGAAAACAATAAAAAATACTTAGAACATACACAGCAAAGAAGAGTCTCACAAATCAATAAAAGCCAAACGTAACAATTGAAAAAAGCAACTATGAACAGACACTTTAAACTAGAAATAACAATAGTCTTTAAACATAGAGAAAAAATACTTAGCCTGGGCCCAGGGGCTCACGTCTGTAATCCCACCACTTTGGAAGGCCAAGGCGGGTGGATCACCTGAGGTCAGGAGTTTGAGACTAGCCTGGCCAATGTGATGAAACCTCATTTCTATTAAAAATACAAAACTTAGGTGGGTGTGGTGGTGAGTGTCTGTAAGTCCAGCTACTCGGGAGGCTGAGGCAGGAGAATCACTTGAACCCAGGAGGTGGAGGTTGCAGTGAGCTGAGATCGCGCCATTGGACTCCACTCCAGCCTGGGCAACAGAGCAAAACTCCGTCTCAAAAAAAAAAAAAAAAAGGCAAAGCAAAGAAAAAAGAATGCAAAACAACTTCATCAGTAAACAATCATCAACATGAGGAGAAGCACAGAGGCTTATGCCTATAATCCCAGCACTTTGGGAGGCCGAGGTGGGCATATCACTTGAGCTCAGGAGTTCGAGACCAGCCTGGCCAACATGGTGAAACCCATCTCTAAAAAAAAATACAAAAATTAGCCAGGTGAGGCGGTGGGTGCCTGTAGTCCCAGGTACTTGCGGGGCTGAGGTGGGAGGATGGCTTGAGTCCAGGAGGCGAAGGTTGCAGTGAGCTGAGATTGTGCCACTACATTCCAGCCTGGGTGACAGAGTGAGACACTATCTCAAAAATAAATAAATACATAAACATGAGACAAAATACTTCTTTCTCAAATTGGCAAAACTTATAAAAATGCAACTCAGCTGGCACCTAACAAATAGTCAAACGTTACCTATTCATCATAGCATCCTCATGACACAGGATGTGTAAATAGTGACTTTTGGAAATGCAAGGGCAAAAGGAAGGTGGGTTCAGGCTTTTTAAAGGTGTGGACTCCAGGGCAAAAACCAGTACAGAAAAGAAAACAACAGAGCATTTCTGAAATCGAATGTACAACTGAAAACGGCTTCCCAATGAGGCTTCCTCCTCCTCTGTGTTGCTTTTCTCTTATCTACTTCTCAGAAGAAAAGCGGAGAACTACACTTGAAAGATAATCACTGAGAAAAACGGAATACCATGATTAACACCTACAAGAGGGATTCCATTTTTCTGCAATATGAGAAAGGAAGTGCTGTGCTCTCCTCTCCCTTACATTAACACTTCCTTTCCACAGTGACAATGAGATTCAAAGATTCCCCCTTAGAGCTGCTAACAAGCCACACTTTTGAACAAGAAGCTTCTAAATGACTGGCACATGGTGAACTTACAGTTAATTTCAGTCTGAGGCATATGACCAGACTAAAGGGAGAGAAACTCATCATCGATCACAAGTTCTACACCCAATGTGTGGATTTATCAGGTCCAGTGATCCTGGGATAGAAGAGGTCAGAGCCTCTTACATAGGCACATTTCAAGTTTAAATGTGATCCTCCGTCCCTCTGTACTGGTAGTTTTGCAACATGGCCTACTCAATGGTTTCCTGAAGGTCTCGATTTTCTCCCCTACATGGAATGTCAGAGGGCCTACACCTAAGTTAGATCAATTTTGAATTACTTTTTTTTCTTAGAGACAGGATCTCACTGTCGCCCAGGCTGGAGTACAGTGGCACAATCTTGGCTCACTGCAGCCTCAATTTCCTGGGCCCAAGCTATCCTCCCACCTCAGCCTCCTGAGTAGCTGGGACTATAGGCACGCACCACTACCCTAACTTTTAAAAAAATTTTTGTAGGTTGGGAACAGTGGCTCACACCTATAATCCCAGCACTTTGGGAGGCCAAGGTGGGCAGCTCACCTAAAGTCAGGAGTTCGAGACCAGCCTGGCCAACATGGAGAAACCCCATCTCTACTAAATATACAAAAAAAATTAGCTGGTCAGGGTGGCAGGCGCCTGTAATCCCAACTACTCAGGAACGTGAGGGAGGAGAATTGCTTGAACCCGGGAGGCAGAGGTTGCAGTGAGCCAAGATCATGCCATTGCACTCCAGCCTGGGAAACAAGAGCAAAACTCCACCTCAAAAAAAAAAAAAACTTGTAGAGATAGGGTCTCACTATGTTGCCCATGCTTGTCTTGAATTCTTGGACTCAAGGGATCCCCCACCTTGGCATCCCAAAGTCCTGGAATTACAGACATAAGCCACTGCACCAGGCCAATTTTTAATTAATCTTTAAAATAAAATATACACATATGATAGAACTTCAGATCATGGAATAGGAATAGGAAAACTTTCCCCTAGCCCCAGCCCCTCTTTCCAAAGACTGGTAGGAGTTTTGGGGTATCTTTCAGAGAAAATTTTAAGCATCTGTCAGCATAAGCTGTTCTATACTCTGCTTTAAAGAAATGTATTTAATATACCTTAAAATCTTTCCATAGCAGCACATATACATTGACCTAATTTTTTCCAACTTCATAGTATTCCATGGATGGCTATGTCACAAGGTACTTAACTAGTTACAGTTGATACTAAAATAGCCATTACAAACACAGAATGGCCACACACACCCTCACTTACATCTTGGCTTTCTTAACATAAGTAAATCTACAGCCTCAACTTCTAGCAGAATTGTGGTAAATTTTTCATTTCAATTGATAATGCCAAGTTACCCTCTAAGAGGTAGCAGCAATGATCCATTTGCAGGGAAGGGCCTGCTCCCTCATAATTGCCAGCAATGAGTATCAAATCTTTTTACTTTTTCAGCCAAACTGATAGGTGAAAGATGTACTTCACTGGTTTAATGTGTTTGGTTTTTTTTTTTTTTTTTTTTGCGATGGAGTCTCCTTCTGCCACCAGGCTGGAGTGCAGTGGCGCAACCTCCACTTTCCAGGTTCAAGTGATTATCCTGCCTCAGCCTCCCTAGTAGCTCCGGACTACAGGTGCGAGCCACCACGCCTGGCTAATTTTTGTATTTTTAGTAGAGATGGGGTTTCACCACGTTGGCCAGGCTGTTCTTGAACTCCTGACCTTAGGTGAGCCACCCGCCTCAGCCTCTCAAAGTAATGGGATTACAGGTATGAGCCACTGCGCCCGGCTGCATTTGTTTAATTATAAATGAGGTTGATATATTTTCTCACGTTTAATGGCAATTTGTCTAAGTTTGTCTTTGAACTGCCTACTCATATCCTTTGCCCTCATTTGCCTTTTTTATTGATTTGTCAGAGCTCTTCGCAAATTAAGGAAATTAGCCTTTTGTCATATGTGCTGAAAGTATTAAATTTAGTTGCAATCACTAAATGGCACACTGACTGGGAATTTAAATTATTTTTCCTACATTTATAGAAAATATTCATTCGATATCAATCTCTTACATACACAAAACCAAAGGGAATTCAAAGATGAGTAAAAGTCCCAGTCTTGCAGTTTGATACAGGCTTAATGTAGATTCCTCCCCACTCAGAGAGAGATGGGAACGGAATTCATTTTTGATAATGCAGAGTAGTGATTTATATTAGTTTTTCATTTAGATTAAGTTTGCAGCTGCCTCAGAAAACAGTAATGAATTTGATTATTCCACTCAGTAAAACCATCGAAACCAGAATTCTTTAATTCAGGAGATTAATCATAGGTGTTTTTGTCACATTATTCTAAGAAAAAACCACACCCAAACCAGACATTTACACTGTGATTATTTTAATTTAAAAAACAAGCACATACAAACTGGATTTTTTTTTCAATATCATTAATATGTACTTTAACAATATTTTGTTTTTGTTTATAAAACCTATACTGTGGAAAAAGAATGTGAAATACTTCTTTTAAAAAATACACAGGGATAGAACTTTGTTGAAATGGTTTGTTGGGAAGTTCAAAATTATCACCTCCTCAACTTCTTCACAGGTCTCTTCTGTTGATTCAATCAATGGAAAGACAGTCTTTCTGCTCCTTCAATTTCTTCCAAATTTTTACTTTCTTTTTTTTTTTTTTGAGACAAAGTCTCGCTCTGTCACCCAGGCTGGAGTGCAGTGGCACGATCTCGGCTCACTGCAACCTCTACCTCCCGGGTTCAAGTGATTCTCCTGCCTCAGCCTCCTGAGTAGCTGGGATTACAGTCAAACACCACCACGCCTGGCCTCAAATTCTTACTTTCTTACAAAGAAAGAGATTAATTTCACACCTGTGGAAGCAGCTTTCACCTCACACACTGCCTCTGCCGTGACCACATAAGGCCACCACTGGTCTCCAAGGTGGCTTCTGGGAAGGATCACCTTTGATGTGGGCGGGATCGACATTCTCTTACTTCCATGAGCCCAGCTGCCCCCACACCAGCCTGGGCAACTGTAAAAGGGGATTACTTGGCAGAGTCCCTCCACCACCATCATCCGTGACCATCTTTTACTGAATGTGTGATACATGCCAGGCATGTCGTAAAGGCTTAGGATGCAGTATGTCTCTAAATCCTCCCAACCTGCCCCATAAGGCAGGTACCACTTGCCCCATTTTAAAGATGAGGCAACTGAGGATCCAAGAGGCTGACTTTCCCAGGACACTTCTGAAGTGTGCGCATCTAGGCCCCCACACAACAACCCCTTATCCCTAGCAAGCTTGCCCTGTATTACACTCCTGCCCTAGGAAGGTGTCAAGCAAAGGGATGGAGATGTGGCGGGGGGAGTGGGGGTTAGGGGATGGGGGGCGGGGAGGTGGGCAAACATTCTCCTATTGCTGCCCAGAATAAAGAGTGGCAAATGATGGCATTTTAGTAATATCCGTCAAGATTCCATCTGCATAACCGCTGTGACCAAGCAATTTCAGCTACAAGAATTTAGTGAAGCACCCTCTTTGTAGAGCAAACTCTCCCTCTTTTCTAGACCAGAATCACTGGCAGAGGTAAGGGACATGAGGAGAAAAATGCAGGCAGGCCCTACCGCCACCGTGCATCATGCCCTCCATATTCATAGCTTCGATCCCCCTTTCCTCCTCAGAGCCCTGGACCCTGGCTCACTCTACTTGCTTTAAATAAAAAGCTATCTTTACATGCTAAAGCCTCAATTAATTAGAAACCACAGATCTAGGGCTCAAGTAAACCGGTCCTTTTGGTGTTTGGAGGTGAAAGTCACAGAAAGCAGATGCTGCCAAGAAGACACCGGGTTCAGCCCAAGTTCAACAGAATTCAAAGCAGCATTGAGACTGGCACCCTGAAAGCAAGAGCAAACTGTGAGGGGCCCTCCAGGACTGACCAGCAGTGAAGAAGCCAAGTCTGAAAGCACCAGAGGATGGCAGACAGGGAAGCCACACTGAGAAGGTGACCACAGCTGAGGGTGAGCAGCTTTGGGAGAAAACAAACACACGCAGCGGAGGGATGGCCGGCTGGGCAACCAGAGCAGGAGGCCATTCACACAGGGAGACACTGTGGGTACAAGCCACAGGGAGAGCGGCAGTGCCTGAAAATGACCACACGAGCCATCCTGGGACACTCCTCCCACAGAACTGAAGTACAAAGCCAAAGCAAGGGCTCTGGAAATAAGCATGCAAGGATGCACTGAAAAGAAGACTAAGGTCTGACGCGAGACCATATGACAACAGGCTTGGTAAATAATGCTGCTTGACATCTTCGCAAGAACCCACTCAAAAAAGCTACAGGATACATCACTGCGCCCGTGCATCAGGACAGCAAGAGCCTGCTCCGCAATACGACACACAAGGGAAAGACATCCCCGATCCAGGTTAACGCATTTTACCCGAAGGGGCGTCAGAACAAAAATCCACTCAACGAAGACAGGAAAAGCAAGCGGGCCATCATGTAACATCACGGCTGATGCTGAGTACGGTGAATGCTTGCCTTCACCCCCCACCCTCACTGAGTTAGTAAAAGAAGTAAAAAGGCAATTAACTACCCTTTTATGTAACATTAGAGGGGCACATAAAATACCACGCCCCATCAATGGAAAACACAGCTCCTGAATTTTCAAAGGTGTCACATGTTTACCGATTTCTTATAAAGCACCAAGGAATGTATGGAGGATCTTATTATTTTCCATTTAATGCCATTCTATTCCTATGCCAGTATTTTAAAAAGATTTACCACCAAAAAAATAAATGAAAGAAAACACGGGTGAAGTTATTTATAATACTGACATAAAGGCCTTTCCAAGCATCTCATAAATCTCAGACGCCACAAAGCCAAAGACAAATACACTCAACAACATAAAAGTATACGACAAAAAAAAAAAAAAAAAAAAGCTTTTCCCCAAAAGCCTAAAGATAAATGACATATTGAGGAAAAATATATGCATATTTGACAAACAACTTCTTTCCAAATTCCTTAATTTATAAATCAAATTAGGTGACACACAAAAAAACCCCATGGAAGAATGGCAAAGGATACAAACAGTTCAAAAAAAGAAAAAAAAGAAAAGTGACAAAAAAAGAAGCAAAGATGCTAAACTTTACTTCTGATTAAAGTCATTTGAAATACAAAAAGAAAAAATGAGATAACATTTTTAACCCATCAGCCTTGCACACAGTGTAAAAGAGATAGCAAGTGTAGTCCTGAGGAACCATTTGGTAATATCAAAATATAAACGGCTTTTACCTTTTGGTCCACAAATAAAGGTTAGGAATTAAGCCTACTAATATATAGGACCTACAGAAGTGTAGCAGGATATATATAATGAAAATGACCACTAAGCATTTTTCTTTGCTATAGCAAAAAAAAAAAAAAAAACCCAAAGGAAACTAATTTCAAAAACAAAATCAACTATGAACTACTATGCAGCTATTAAGAAGAGCAGGTAGATCTGTATGCTTTGATATGGAAAGAGCTCTAAGATTTCACCAAAAACAGTAAGATGTAGACTAATATGTATGTATGTATGTCATTCCCTTCATGTACATTTTGTAAAGGAGTAACATTATGTTGCTTGCTGGATCCACTCTGGAAGGAACCGCTTGGTACTATTAACGGTGGTCACTGTGGAGAAAAAGGACTAAGCAGAGGGTAGGGAAACAGACTTTATTTTATACCTTTGCATTAAAAAAAAGAAATCACATTAACTGTATTATTCTCACTACAAGTTTTTCTTAAGACATGTAGGTTAGTGCCTACAAATATGTCATTTTTTAAACCAAAGAATCTAGAGGAGAGAGATGGGTAGCAAATGAATAATTATTGTATCAAGCAGACAGAGAGGCAGAAACAAAGAACTACAAGAAACAATACAAGGCTGATTACTTTAGACCAAAAAGATTTTTAAAAAATCAAAATAGAACAAAGGAAAACTTCATGGAGGAAGATATTTTTGAACAGGGCCTTGCATTTCAAAGGGAACAGAAAGAACATTCCAGACAGAAGGAAAGGCAGCAACAGAGCACAGGGGAGTGCAGACAGGCGGTGTCTCCGGTAGAGCAGGCAGCATGCAATGGCTCCAGCTCAGGGACAAGGAGAGCCATGGAAGGAGAAGGCCACAGTCGGAAGGTAGAGGGCCTTGAATACTCAAACAATTCAAACAAAATTCTGGTGGCAGCACTTGGAGACTGAGGCATGATGTCTACTTGTAGGCCAAGTAGCTCAGCCAGGACAAGCTAGGCTAAGGTTTTTCACAGGGTCGTGGGAAATGGGGTTAGAGCTAGAGAGAAGTATTAGACCCGAAGATACTGATTTGGGAGTGACCATGTACTGACTGAGGATTGTTGGGGTAAAATGAGGTTACTCAGGGAGAAAAAAAAAAAAAAGAGGGCCAGGAGAGATGGCTCACATCTGTAATCCCAGCACTTTGGGAGGCTGAGGTGGGCGGATCACCTGAAGTCAGGAGTTCAAGACCAGCCTAAGACCCTGTCTCTACTGAAAATACAAAATTAGCCATGTGTGGTGGCACATGCCTGTCATCCCAGCTACTCGGGAGGCTGAGGCAGGAGAATCGTGTGAACCTAGGAGGTGGAGGTTGGGGGTGAGCTGAGATCGTGCCACTGTACTCCAGCCTGGGCAACAAGAGCGAGACTCCATTTCCAAAAAAAAAAAAAAAAAAAAAAAGAGAGAGAGAAAAGGAGAGAAGGCTGAGAATAGAAAGGGTGTTTGCTCCTAGAAAAGGGTATAGAAACACAGCACCTGATGAAAAGGGGTAATATCCGCACCTAGCCCTCTCCTCAAGCCTTTCTAGTATTTTTGCTTTTGTTTTGTTTTGAGACAGAGTCTTGCTCTGTGACCAGGCTGGAGTGCAGTGGTGTGATCTCAGCTCACTGAAACCTCTGCCACCCAGGTTCAAGCGATTCTCATGCCTCAGCCTCCCTAGTAGCTGGGAATACAGGCACACACAACCATGTTCAGCTAATTTTTGTATTTTTATTAGACATAGAGTTTCACCATGTTGACCAGTCTGGTTTCAAACTCCTGGTTTCAAGTGATCTGCCTGCCTCAGTCTCCCAAAGTGCTGGGATTATAGGCATGAGCCACCACGCCCAACGCCAATGGTTAGTATCTTTAAATAAAATTCTGCACCACGTATTCTGTTAAGCTGTGAGGAAACTAAACAATGGAAAACTGATGACATCCTCTCACACTGCTGACCCATTCTGCAGAGAACTGAAAAATAAGAAAGGACTCTCAGATGTCATCTGGGCAAAACACCCACCTGCACCATAAAATCTTACCTACAACGTTCTTGGGTAAAGTCTTGGAACTGTCTCTGCATATCAACAACTAGAACAAAAGTAAAAATGTAAAGGCTAAACAACTAGAAGTGTGCTGATTCTGTGAGACTCTGCGCTGCTGGGCTTCCACTCTTGGTGGTGGGCTCTCTGAGGCAGGGACTGTGTGCCCAGAGGCCAGCAGTGTGTCTGGTACAGACAGGCTCTCAGTACGTGTCAGCTAAACCAAGCTGGTGGCTCAAAAGCCCTGGACTGCTACTACAGCCGCACTCTCCACTCTCAACTTCTCCTTCTGAAGACCCCAGAGATGTAAGATAGTCTCTACCAACCGCAAAACCTAGCAAGGTGGCTTATTCCAATCTAATCGATAAACACTCTAATTTGCGCCACAAGATGCTACACTTTGTTTAAAAATATCCAGTTACACTTCCAAGAAAAGAAAGGAAAGGTACAAATTTGGAAGTTGTTTAAGGCACCAGGAGGTACCCATTATTCTCAATCAAGATGCTCATGATTCCAAACCCAGATTTGCACCTGCTGGCTTCAGTCACTGGCTGATACCTGAAACACAGCTCAAACTAGGCTTTCTCTGTCAGGCACTGGAAACCTGAAGATCCCTAATTTTCATTCTTATATGAAGTAATTAAAAAGACCACAGATTGAAGCACTGGAGACAAAGGCATGGTAACAGAAGTAACAACCACATAAAAATAACTTTTCTAGGTATTTCTGCCTGGGTCTAGATTAAAACCAAAATTGAGCTGTCATGAGCTACAATCTAATCTTTTAGAAAGCAGTAGTCAAATAGCACCAGGGCTGCGTGAAACATTCTGGTGCTACTGAAACCCAAAGCAAGAAAAAAAAATAAATAAAATGGCATTCTGTGATGGATATTCATGAAGCACTCATCCTAATTTAAAAGAAAACAAGTTTAGAGTTCTTACTGCATTAATTCATGTGAGCCTGAAAGAACATTTTTATCCAAACTGTTACATTTCCTACCAAGGCGTTAACATTCTCCAGGTCTGCTCAGATACACTAATTCCAAGAGGGTGCGATTTGTCTTTTAGTCAATGCAAAAACATCATCAGAAGCTTCTTCTGAGCTTTCCAAGCAGGAGCGGAATGGCCTCTTTAATTTTTCTAACAATGACAAGGACTAACCGTCAGTGAGCTCCTACTGTGCACAGTATGCTAAGTGAGCTCTTAGAGAACACTAAGAGGCTGCATTTCTCCCCATTCTACAGATGAGGAAGCAAACTCAGAGAGACTGAAAAACTTAGCCAAGGTCACTCAGCTAACGACTGGCTGAGCCAGGATTTGGACCTAGATTTGTCACTGTCAGACTCAGAACTCTTATCTCTTATAAGAACAAGATTTTAATCCAGGCATACTGGTGAGATGCAGTATTTTTACTGGTGCTGGATTCTTACTGATCAACTCCGAGTAGAAAGACAACTCTCATTTAAGGATGTTCCACCACACAGATAAAGTCAGGCTGAGTCTGACACGGTGATGATTAAGGGGTCACAATATATTGTACTCCAAGTGGTTTGCAGCCATTTCTTTGCAAAATGTCCATTCTTTTTACTTACTTCTATCAGTAAAGTAGGCAAAAATATGTTTCTTATTTTAATCATTGATTGAGAGGATTTGTTTCAGGTAAAAGAATAAGCTTTCTTAAGGCAAAGAACTCAAAAATATTAAGGCACAGCATCTTATCTGCTTACTGCTGGCTAGCATTTCAGGGGCAATGGCCCTCGAAAATACACTAAGTCCTGCCTCTTACGACAAAAGGATTAGAGAAGCTCACCTTGACTTGTATTCTTCCATGAGGTTTTTCCTTGCCATCAACATCAACCAGAAAACAACCATTAGAAATTTAACTGCATTCAGTTGATGACCTTCACTAAGCTAAATTCAGCAGTTTGTCAGCTACAAAACATTAAATAAACACAATTAAGAAGTTTGAAAAACATTAGGCAGAATTTAAACTAAAGTAACGAACATTAGTGGGAACAAAACGTAATGATGTCATTCTAGATTCATGATACTGACATTTTAGACAAGTGCTTCAAATGGAAGGCAAAAGGGGGGGAATACAGAGACATGCAGAAATCCAAAACTCACTTCTCCACCCTGATAAATGTACACCCAATAATGACAACAATAATAATGAAAATGTACTAAGCAGTTACCAGGTGCTGCAAATTTTGCTACTTCGTCCATATACCATTTTTGTTTACAGTTCACAGTAACCCTATGAAATGGATTTTATTATCCTCCACACTGCAAATAGGAAAACGGAGGCTCAGAGACGTAAGAGAAATTGCTCCAGTTCACAGAGTTGGTAAGTACACCTGCTAGGATTCAAACCCAGGTCTGTCTGATTCCAAAGCTGTTGTTCTTTCCCCACAGCCTCTGAATGAAGAATCACATGACTTTCTTCTTTTCCCAAGATCACAGGTAAATGTTTTAAAGTTTCAAAGATTCGTTTTGTGTTTTCTACACCCTAAGAAAGCTGAAAACATCCACCTTGAATGGCAGCATTACATCCTATCAGTTATACATGACACAGAAAGCTGATAAGATTCTCCTTAAGGAAAAAAAAAAGGCAAATTACAATACAAAAAAAAAAAAAGTTGTTTGCCAACAAAAATCAGGAAGTATCTGAGTACCTATTATGAAAGTCCAGCCCCAGTATTAGCTACTGTAAGGGCTCTGAGAGAAGTATTAAGACACAATGCCCTCAAAAAAACTACCACTCCAGCTGGGACAAGAACAAGTTCAACAGCCAAGAAACAAGTGCTGAATCTGAGTGCCACAAAGCCATGGGGGCAGGGCAGTCAGGGAACACCCTCTGAAGGAAGTGTATCTTCAGCAGGGGCTTGAAGGAAGTGAAATGGAGAATTTGTACAGAAAAGAAAAAGGAGGCCAGTGCTTCAGAAGGGGGAGCAACAGAAGCAAAGCCCAAGCAGCAGTAACTAATCCAGTTCTGCAGGAGACAGACTTGGAGAAGCAGATAATAAGGTTCAGGTAGGTGGGGTGGGGCCAAACCACAGAGTCTTGAAAAGACAGGGTGGGCGGTGGCTGGACACACCGTGGCAGGCAAGAGGCCACGAATCAGCTTTGAACAGTGGTCTAACTGCCATGGCATCCTAGCTGATCTGCCGGCCTCTAGCACTGATGCCTTCAGTATAGTTTCAACTTTGACCTAGTGTTAAGTTCTTTGAGGAACTGGCCCGGAACCACCTCTCCTCCTACCTCCCTCCTATATGAACCCTTCTCTGCCAGGAGACTGGTCTATTCACTAACTCCATAGATCACTGGGCCTGATTCCTATTTTCCTATCTGAATGCGACTCATCCTTTAACACCCGGCTCAAATCCCCTCCCCTCACTAAGCCCTCCCTAACCACTCGGCCTACAGTGACCTCCATCTCTCCTTCTTAATTCTACAGCACACAGCCTTGTCTCATCAAAATCACCTGTTCACAGGTAATGTCTCAGCACCCTGTGTAAACCTGCTTGGAGACTAAGTGTGCTTTCTACTACTTTCCCACCACATGGAACAGCATCTTGACATTTAATAAGCAAGCAAGCACTCAACTATTTTTTAACTTCCTATAGTAAGTTTGGCTTTAGCATAAAGGAAGGATGGGGGAGGGGGAAACCTCTGGAGTCAGAGACCAGCTAAGAAGCTGTTGCAATAATCCAGATGTGAAGCAAAGAGGGCCTGGACTAGGGAACAAAGAGAAAATGGGCAAATATAAACAACAAAAAATTCTGCATGTGCAAAAACTCGGCGGAATGTGATTACTACTGGGGACAAAAGCAAGGGACGAAAGAGGATTAAGGTGAGGTTTAGAAAGCACTTCTTGAAATCATTTTAAAGCCTGTCTAAAACAAAATGCAGTAAGTGGCTTAAAAAGTCCATTGACAAAGTCTTCAGCGAAACTGCCCAGTATCTTGAACCAGGGACAGCCCTTCCAATTTGAGACATACATAGAATGGCAGAGCCAGAACGGTTCTCAGAGAGTTCATTGAAATCCTCAATGATCACATGGGGAAACTGAGTCCCAGCAAGGAATGGGCTTCCGGAAAGCCTCAGGACAGAGACTCCCAGACTAGTGTCGCCCTAAAAGCACAGCCACTTGGCCTAGAAGAGCACTGTTTACACCCCTGGTCAGCCCCAGCCAAGCCCTCCGCAATGGCAGGACCAACTGAGCGCGAGTGACCATGGAGACGTCTGGGGCCAAGCACAACCCGTCGCCACAGCCTGTTTACCTGGAGAAAGGCGGTGGCGTGAGGCAGTGGCTCCTCTGCAGCCACCCGAAGGGCCGACCCCCGGCCCGGCCGGCTCTCCAGGGAACTCAACCATTTGCCTTCCCTCCCCGTACAAAAGCGAGCGCCCCCAGAGCGAGGAGCCCGGAAGCTGGGGATCCCCAGACGCCCCGGGCGGAGGCTGGGGAGCCCAGGTCAGCTGCCCGACTGCGACCCTCGGCCGGGCCAGCGGCGCCCCGACTCCAGGACCGAGCACAGCTGGCCCCTCTGGGGCGCGCGCCTGACCCCAGCAGGTGCCCGGGCCTCCGGACCCCGCCCGGCCTCAGCTCCCGCCCGCGCCGGCAGCCCGCCCGCTGGACTGACCAGGCGCGGAGGCGCCCGCCCCGCCGCGCCCGGAGGGAACCGGACAGCGGCCCAGGGACTGCCCCCCACCCCGCTGGCCCCGCCCGCGCCTAGTCCGCTGCTCGCCGCCCCCGGACAGCGTGCCTCACCTGCCCAGAGCGCCGCGCTCACATCGCCCGCCCGCGGCGCCCCCTCCGCCGCCGCCGGCGCCAGGCCCGTCCCCGCCGCTCAGGCTGCCGCCCCAGCCCGCGCCCCCCGCCCCCGGAAGCGCTTCCCGGCCCCGCCCCCTGAGCGCCCGCGCTTCCGGGCAAGCGGGGACCTGGGGGGCGGCGCTGCGTAATGGGCCTCTCGCCTGGGTCCGGGGTCCTGAGTCCCGCCCGGTTTTCGTCCCAGAGCCTCGCCACAGACGAGCGAGCGAGCGACAGCCTTGGTCTGGACCCTGGAGTCCCGACTCCGGGAGCGGCGTCGGCTCTGCCTTCCGCCCGCGCTCTCCTCGGCGCCCCCTGCTGGCGGGAGGAGGGCGGCGCAGCGGGGCGCGCCCCAGGGTCTCCCGGAATCGAACGAGTAGGAGGGAACCCAGGACCCTCAACCCCCCAGCACTGGAGGCCTGCCTCCAGCCCAGCCCTCCCTTCCAAGACCCTCGCTCTTGCAGCTCTTCAGGCGCCTGCCACGCACCCGAGTCGCTCTGGCGGGGCAGCAGAAGGCAGCAAAGTGCAGTGGTTAGTAGCAGGGCTCTGAGGACCTGCCGTAGGGGGTCTCTTGACTTATGACCTTGGGCAGGTTTTCTCTCTCTCAAAACGGAGGTGGCTCACGCCTGTAATCCCAGCACTTTGGGATACCGAGGCGGGAGGATCACTTGATCCTAGCAGTTTGAGACCAGCCTGGGCAACATAGGAAGGCCCCATCTAAATTTTTAAAGATTAGCCAGGCATGGTGGCACATGCCTGTAGTTTCAGCTACTGGGGAGGCTGAGGTGGGAGGGTCGCCTGAGTCCGGGAAGTCGAGGCTGCGGTGAGCCATGATCTTGTCACTGCACATAGCGTGGTGAAAGAGCAAGACCCTGTCTCAAAAACAAAATGGAGGTGAAAATTCCCAACTCACTGTTAATAAAACCCAAGTCACAGAGCATGCCTCAAAAAATGTGCATTCCAGACCCTTGGGGACACCCCAATTTTCAAACCGTTGGGTGAGAGTGGAGCCTCACCCAGCATTTTCCTCTCAGCTTCAGACCAATGTAACACTCTTTGAAGAGCTTCTCTTTGCATTTTGGTGGACTCCTCAGTAGTTGTGGCAGAGGTTTATTTTCCTTTTTCTGGCTTTGTAATAAAAATAAACTGGGAGGCAAAGGTACCAGCTCCTCTTCAGGATAGAAAGCTGCTGAGACTTCCTGATGTTACTTCATCCTTTGCAAGTAGGAACTGTCTCTCCAGGGTCCGTCCAGTGGTCATCCTCCAAAACAACAACTACCCCTTGTCAAACACTCCATGCAGGGCACTGCGTAGACACTTGAGAGCCATGACCTCATTTAATACACAACCTAAGGAGGTGGCAATTTATTCCCGTTTTAATACAAGAGGGAACTGAGGCTCAGAGAGGTTAAGTGACTGATCCAAAGTCACACAGCTAATAAATGGCAGACTTACGATGAACTCCCTTGTCTCTCTGACTTCTTAGAGTAACAGAATATTCAAGCACAGGATTTTAGGTAACCTGCCTAGAACTGCAGGCACCTGGGCAAACAGGTAGTCTAGCTCTTGAATTGCTGTCGCTCTTGAGTTGTTTTCTTGAGATCTGTCCCCAAGGGTGAGATACATGTGCACCCAGGGCACAGGAATATATCTTGTCAGGCCAGGTTTCCTCGGGACTACTGAGCTGATTCTTATGGCCAGAGTTTTTCCTATAGATCAGCCTTGGACCTCATCATTTTAACGGATTTTTGCTAAATTTGTCAGTAAGAGTTAGGGTCTTCTTGGCTGTGATACAGTATTTGCATGTCATTAAGGACTATAAAGATTAAAATGTTCTTGAGTTTTTGACCCTCCTCTGCCAAATGTCTCAAAGTTTTTGGCCATCTGTCTGTCCATTGGATGCTGGGTATTTCCCTCATAGTTTATATTTACTCTCCCACCTAACTGGGTCACTAAACTCATCAGTTACATATTTTTCCATCCCCTTGCTTTTTTTGTTCTTGTTGTTTAGCTGACTGTCATGGTCTCTACTAATTTTAGTTAAAAAACTGTCACTCCTCCACAGTTGAGGTGCATATGTGTTTCTGTTTTCCCATAATCTTTGTGGCAGTTTTAAATTATTTAACCCATTAGCTCCTTTGAAATCAAGACGTCTAGGGAGTGATGTATAAGTCTCATCTTAATTTATTCCACAATTACCCATTTTCCCCAGCAGCATTTTTGAAATGATCAAATTCATTTTGTTGAAATTTGGGGTTACCCTTCAATCCACAGTTAAAAAGGGGTTTTCTGGCCAGGTGGGGTGGCTCATGCCTGATCTCAAGCACCTTGGGAGGTTGAGATGGAGGATCACTTAAGGCCAGGAGTTTGAGTCCAGCCTGAGCAATACAGTGAAACCTCGTCTCTCCAAAAACAAAAACAAACAAAAAAGCTGAGTGTGGTGCCATGTGCCTGTGGTCTCAGCTACTTGGGAGGCTGAGGTGGAGGGTCACTTGAGTCCTGGAGGTCAAGGCTACAGTGAGCCATGATCGCCACACTGCACTCCAGCCTGGACATCAGAGCAAGACCCTCTCTTAAAAAAAAAAAAAAAGGGTGGGGGGGGTGCCGGGCACAGTGGCTCACACCTTTACAGGTGCACTTTGGGAGGCCAAGGCAGGTGGATCATCTGAGGTCAGGAGTTCAAGACCAGCCTGGTCAACATGGTGAAACCCTGTCTCTACTAAATATACAAAAACTAGCCGGGCATGGTGGCCGGCGCCTGTAATCTCAGCTACTCAGGAGGCTGAGGCAGGAGAATCGCTTGAACCCAGGAGGGGGAGGTTGCGGTGAGCTGAGATCGTGCCACTGTACTCCAGCCAGGGCAACAGAGTGAAACTCCTTCTCAAAAAAAAAAAAAAAAAAAAAAGGTGGAGGGCTTGCTATCATGGGGGTCAGCCTATGTGAGGGTGATGGCTGATGTTTATCAGTACTTGTGTTCTGCCTTCTCTTCTTCCACAGCACATGGCTAAAACACAGCTCCATGCTCCTTGCCATGTCATGTGTTAATTGAGGTAGCATGTGAAGTGCCTGGCATGTGTGAGTCTGCCATAAAAGTTAATTCCCTTCCCATTCTTTCCTCTTCTCCCCTCCTTGGACAGATGCGGCCTGAATCTCCGCTTCTCATTGATTCCAGATTCCTCTGCACTGGGAAAGCCAACATAGCCAGGTTATAACTGGTCCCAGCTTCTCCTCCTGGCCTCCACCAGGGACCCTTTCTACCAGAAGTCTGGCTGCAGGACTTGGCTCTGATCCACCTTGCAGTCTTCAGAGTTTGGCAAAACCTGTTGACTGTTGGCACTTGTTAGCGTCTTTGTAGCCCACACATGTACCTCATGTCTCCCTTAAACAAAAGATTATATGAATTATTTGGGGTTTCCTCATTCTTCCTCCTCTCACCAGGACCCGCCAGTGTGGACCTTCCACCTGCCTCACTCCCTGAACGGTACTGTCACAGGGGGAGCCTTTCTCTCCAAAGACATCCCCAAGATGTCTGCTGACTTCTGGATCATCACAGTAGGTCAGCGTCCCTTCCACCTGGCTGCCTCTGTAGAGGAGAGTGAGCATTCCTCCTGGGTCAGGGAGAGCACTTCCTTGGAAATCCCTCTGACATTTGCTGCCTTTGCAATGGGGACCAGGTAGTTGGTTTACTCCTCGGAGCTTCTCTTCTTCATCTGGTTGATGATGGTGATGCTGAGGAATGTGATTTAAAGAGCTTCCTTTTTTTTTTAAATTTCAGTAGGTTTTTGGGGAACAGGTGGCGTTTAGTTACACAAATAAGTTCTTTAGTTGTGATTTCTGAGATATTGAGGCTCCATTACCTGAGGACTCAACTTTTTTTTTTTTTTTTGAGACAGACTCTCGCTCTGTCGCCAAGGCTTGAGTGCAGTGGCGCGATCTCAGCTTACGGCAGCCTCTGCCTCCCAGGTTCAAGCGGTTCTCCTGCCTCAGCCTCCCGAGTAGCTGGGATTACAGGCACCCGCCACCATGCCTGGCTAATGGCGTTTCATATGTTGGCCAGGCTGGTCTCGAACTCCTGATCTAGTGATCTGCCCGCCTCAGCCTCCCAAAGTGCTGGGATTACAGGCATGAGCCACCATGCCCAGCCTAAAAGCTTCCTTTCTATGACCAAGATGGGTTAGTAGAGAATCCCGTGGCTAAGCAATGAGGCAGATCCAGACCTAAGCCCCAGCTCAGCCATACAAGACCTCTGCGACCTGAGATGGGGCAAGACATTTGACTCGACCGAGCCTTGGCCTCCTCGTCTGTGTAGCAGTGAGGAGAGTACCTACCTCAGTGGGCAAATAAGATAATTTAATGTTTTCAGAATGGCATGGTCAATACATATTTTTGATCAGTAAGAAAGCAAGGGAAGGCCAGGTGCAGTGGCTCACTCCTGTAATCCCAGCACTTTCAGAGGCCAGGGTGGGAGGACTGCTTGAGCACAGGAGTTCAAGACCAGCCTGGGCAACATGGCAAGACCCCTTTTCTACAAAAATTAGCTGGGCGTGGTGGTGTGTGCCTCTAGTCATAGCTACTCTAGGAGGCTGAGGTGGGAAGTGGGAGGATCACTTGAGCCTGGGAGTGAGACCCTGTCTCAAAAAAAAAAAAAAAAAAGAAAAGAAACCAAGGAAAGAAAGGAAGGAAAGAAAGGGAGAAAGGATGGCCTCAAGAGCCGCCACCCATTTGCGTCAGGCCACTCCTCACTTCCTGGAGAGATGGGTTGCTCTCTCCATTCCGCCTGTCTCACCTGTTCTGCTTCCATGTGGGTGTCGCCTCCCTCTGACCCGAGCCCTGCTGACACCCACTGGGCCCAGGTGCTGCCTCTGGAGTCCTTCTCCTCTGTAATTTTCTTCCTGATCTGCTCCCTCCTGGTTTCCTGCTCATTCTCTGGCACTTTCCCTTGTAACTGACTCCCTTGGCACTCTGCACTTCTTTGTAGTAATCACAATGGTAATTAATTACCTGTGTGTTTAATATCTGTGTCTCCTACCACTAGCCCGTAAACTCCATGAGGATGAGAAGTTGACTTCTTTCCTGCTATTTCTTCAGTGCTTGATACTTAATAAATATTTGTTGGATTAACAGACAATGAGAGGCTACCTGTTTTTCTTCTAAGTCTATGTTCCCTGAGGGCAGGGACTGCTTTATTGATCCATTTTTCCTGCACCTTGCAGAGAACCTGGTTATGAATGGGCAACACTATTTGCTGAATAAAGAGATTGAACCCCCATTTCTCTTCCCCTTTTACCTGTATCACGCCTTAAGACTGGTTCTCCCCTCACTGTAAATGCTTTCTTGGTCCTAACCAGCCCCTACCTGGAAGCTTCCCTTGACCCCTAAGGATAATAGGTGAAAGAGAGAGAAATGCCTTCCACATCTGTAGGGAATTCTCATTAGAAAAACAGGATTTTCAGGAAATCTGCATAGACCTCTCTACTCCAGTTCCTTCAGAAGACACACCTACCTAGTCAAAAAGTGTGCCTTCAGGCTGGGCATGGTGGGTCACGCCTGTAATCCCAGCACTTTGGGAGGCCAAGGTAGGTGGAACACCTGAGGTCAGGAGTTCGAGACCAGCCTGGCCAACATGGTGAAACCTCCAGCTCTACTAAAAATACAAAAATTGGCCGGGTACAGTGGTGTATGCCTGTAATCCCAGCTACTCGGGAGGCTGAGGCAGAAGAATTGCTTGAACCCGGGAGGCAGAGGTTGCAGTGAGCCGAGATGGTGCCACTGCACTCCAGCCTGGGCGACAGAGCGAGACCCCATCTCAAAAAAACAAAATAAAGAGGGTGCCTTCAACAGGACCCACTTTACAACACAATGCAATTTCCTTTCAATTTTCATCAGAGCCATTAATTGCAGTTTCATAACCACACTCAGTACTGTGGCAGGCAGTGTTATGTGCTGGTTAAGAGAATGGAGGAGTCTTTAAAGTTGTCTTAGGTGCATCACTTCATCTTTTTTACTTTTTCTTACTCATCTGAAAACAGGGACTCATGTGGCTGAATTTCTGTTCTGGAATCAGAGGACAACTTACAATCGATGCACATATTTAATATGGTTGTATGCTTTTTGCCCCAAAGGCAGTCATTATATCCAGAGTATAGCTCAGAATCAACGGCATTCTTGAAAGCTATGTCTCAGCGTGGACTGATGTAACTCACATTGCATTTTCTCACAGGCAGTCAGAAAAGTGAAGACATCTTCAAAGATCTAACCTGGTTTAAAGAGGTGACTTTGTGCTGTAAGTGTTATAAACCAGGCAGAAACCTGCTGAGCACACCCTGGATTTCAGTGAAGGGAGCAAACTGCACGTGAAGAGCATTCACGCCGCCACATGTGTTTAATCTAAAGCCAACATCCTGTCCATCAAACATGAGACCAGAAACATTGCTCGCCTTCGCTCAGAAGTCAGAGGGCTTTGCAGGATGACTTTGATGACCAAGGCTTTTTAAATAGATACCTGGGAAGATGGAACCTTTTCCCTCTAAGTAAATTTCCCTAGAGCAAATAGTTCCACTGACCTTAGACATGACTTCAGGGCTTTCTTCAGAGTTGAGAGCTATTTAAAAATAAAAGTTATGGCATCTGATTGCTTGAAGACCTCACTAAAGATTTCAAATGTGAGGATCTGGAGAGTAGGAGGGGAGGGAGTCTCTCTTTAATCGCTTTCCCTTTTTTTTTTTTCCTTCTGCTAGTCCTTTATTCCCTTCCTCCTTATGAGAGAATCAGAACGGAGAGGAGCCCTTTGGGGATAAAATCCCAGGGGGCTATGAGATCATTGTCCCAAGCACAGTGGAGGAGGGAGAGTCTATTTTTGCCTTTTTACTTTTAATCAATTTTAATGAGGTATGATCAGTCTGGACCAATGTACACATTTGTTCACTGTCACCACGACCTTGCTTTTTGCTTTTTTTTTCTCTTTGAGACAGAGTCTCACTCTGTTGCCCAGGCTGGAGCGCAGTGGTGCAATCTTGGCTCACTGCAGCCTCCGCCTCCCAGTTTCAAGCAATTCTCTTGCGTCAGCCTCCCAAGTAGCTGGGGTTACACATGTGCGCTACCATGCCCAGTTAATTTTCATATTTTTAGTAGAGATGGGGTTTCACCATGTTGGCCAGGCTGGTCTCGAACTCCTGACCTCAGGTGATCTGCCCGCCTTGGCCTCTCAAAGTGCTGGGATTATAGGTGTGAGCCACCACCCCCTTATAAAAACCAAACTGGCCTTGGTTTTTTTAACTTTTGCCTTTCTTCCTGGCTGAGCATGAACAGAGTGCTCAGCATCTGTTTTAACTCTGCTTCCTCGAGTCTCTACAAATCCTCACCTTGCTTGTTCAGGCTGCGAAATAGTCACTGATGGAGTCCCAATCAGGTGAGATCACCATACTGCAAGCAGACCCAGCTGTGCAAGGGAGGCCTACGGTGCCAGGGACAGCCTGTCATGAAAACTAATGTTGCATGCTTGTTCATTCAACAAATATTTATTGAACTCTTATGAAGTGCCAAGCATTGCTCTAGAAAGAATGCGGATGTAGAGGTAGATAGGGGAGGCCGGGCACGGTGGCTCATGCCTGTAAATCCTAGCACTTTGGGAGGCCACGGTGGGTGGATCACCTGAGGTCAGAAGTTCGAGACCAGTCTGACCAACATGGTGAAACCCCGTCTCTGCTAAAAGTACAAAAATTAACCAGGCATGGTAGCACACGCCTGTGATCTCAGCTACTTGGGAGGCTGAGGCAGGAGAACAGCTTGAACACGGGACGTGAAGGTTGCAGTAAGCAGAGATGGTGCCATTGCCCTCCAGACTAGGTAACAGAGCAAGACTCCATCACACACACACACCCCAAAAACCAAAAAACTAGACAGGAGAAAAAAATCCATGCTCTTAAGCTTACATGCTGTCTCATGCTTTCATTGGAAGGAGAGGCACAGTTAAGTAACTGTGTATGACATGCTAGATGGTGAGAAGGGCTGTGGGAAAAATAAACTGGGAATGGGGAACTAGAGAAGAAATACATTGCCAATGAGTGTGGTTTTTTTTTTCTTTCTTTTTGAGACAGTCTCACTCTGTCACCCAGGCTGGAGTGCAGTGGCACGATCTCGGCTCACTACAACCTCTGCCTACCAGGTTCAAGCGATTCTCCTGCCTCAGACTCCTGAGTAGCTGGGATTACAGAAACATGCCACCACACCCAACTAATTTTTGTATTTTTTATACAGACAGTGTTTCACCATGTTGGTCAGGCTTGTCTTGAACTCCTGACCTCACGATCTGCCCGCCTCGGCCTCCCAAAGTTCTGGGATTACAGGTGTGAGCCACGGCACCCGACCGAAGGTGTTTTAATAGTAGTTTGAATTATTACTTTACTTCTAGTCTTGTCCTACTCTATGAAATAAAAGGATGTTCACAGATGTCAGGGGAGCAGGCACCCCTGGTACCGTGACCTGCCTTCCTGGCCATCTTCCTTCCTGCTGACGGTGAGCAGGGGTTTACTTGAGCCCTGTGTGCTTGCCCTGCCCTGACCAGTCCTCTTCTGCTGGCTCTGGGATCTGCTCCTCATCAGCTCCTTGGTCCCCTTTGTCTCTTGGTCCCAGCTCTGTAATCCTGCCCACCATCTCTGGCCCAGAACTTCACCGGCTTTGTTTTCACATTCAGTGCTTCCACTGTTACTGGGTAACTGACTTCTTTCACTGCATTTCCAAGATTGGGCACATGTGGTAAAAACCATGAGCCTTTGGGCAAGTTAATCCGACTCTCTGAACCCCAAGTTTCTCCTCTGTAAATGGGCGTGGTCATAGTACAGGCCCCAGCCGTTGTTAGAAGCATCCCAGGAGATAGCAGAGGTAAAGTGGTCTGCAGAACCTTGCACTCAGTTGGTGGTGGGTCAATAGAAGTTGTTGGCATAGGAGGGGCAGAGCAGATGGTAGTAATGCAGGGGGCAGTGAGGGGGTAGCACCGTGTGGAGGCGCACCCTGGCTTTGTTTCCCCCTGCCCTCCTCCAGGCCTCCCCTTCCCCCACTCCACCCCGACTTGCTGTCATTCTGGGCTCCCCTTTCATCATGGAGCTTAGCTCTGTGGAATCTTTGCCTCTGGCCACTTAATGAGAAAACTCTTCAACTGATCTGCTCCCTCCCTCCCTCCCACCTCATAGCCTGAAGAGCTGTCTCTGTTCAAAGGGGAGGATGCCTTCCTTGTCAATCAAGACTCCAGAAGGCTGGGGTATCTTGGCCCTTTCTTTATTTCTAATTCCCTAGCTTGAAAGATACCATTTTTCTCCCTGAGAGTAAATAGCTTTTAGAACTTCCAGAAATCCTAATGCTCATTGCCAAACTAGTCATTAGGTTAAATTCATCCAGAGGACTTTTTTGCACAGAGAGAATCTCAGTATCCCTGCTTCAATCCCTCCTCCTGGCTGGAACCAAAGCAGTTTTTAAATTTGCAAACCTGGAAGCCTGGCTTAGCTGACAAAAATATGCTAAAAGACTTTCCCTAATACTTGCCTCCAGTATTCACAGGACATTCAGATAAGTGGGTCACCTCCACCCATTCTCTTCAACAGAACTTTCAGACCTGAAGTCTTGTTAGAGGTGGCTCAACTTCTGGTCAAACAATAAATTAAGGACCCAGTTTCCATTGTCAAAACTCACTGAACAGAGAAGATGCTTAACTTTTCTGAGCTTCTGTTTCCTCATCTATGGAATGAAGATCATGGTTTGATCCCATGGGGTGGTTGGGAGTAGTCCCATGAGATGATGATTGTCTAGTGCTTTACAAAGTGTCTAGTGTGTGATAAACATGCAATAGATAGTTCTTACATCCAGGTTGGGGTTTGTTGAGATGAGGTCTTATTTTCCTGTGGCTTCTCTATCATGCCCAACGTACCTGGGAACTATCGCACTGAGCCTGGACATCTACTGACTGTCAGACATAAGCAGCTTAACCACAGGGACCTTGTCTTGCTCTCTTTTGGTTGTTAAAAGTCACCAGCATCTCCGTTTGTCATGGGCATCCTTGAGGGCGGGGACTGTCTTATTTCCCACACCATGCTGGGCACAGGCAAGTGCTCAATAAATGTTTTAAAATAAGGAGCAAAGGAAGGACAAAAAGAGGTCAGGCTCCCGCAGGGATGAGATGGCTTGGAACCAGGGAACACAGATTCATAGCACCCTCCGGATTAGGCAGCGTTCCAACCACCCTGCCTGTAGGCAGAACATCCCTCACCATGCCAGCCTTCCTGGGTCCTTGTGCCAACGTCTTCTCAAAATTGCTGCTCACCCTGCCTTTCCATACAGGTGAAAAGCAGGCAGAGTCCACTTGTAAGAGACGATCAACAGTGAAGCCCCAGGAGGGCTGGGTTTAACTGACCTCATTCTCTCTCCCAGTGGGAGAATCACCTGCATCACCCTCTCCTCCATCATCACTCTTGTACCAACATGTTCCAGAAACCCACTTGTGGGACAGCGGTTCTTTTCAGTGAAATGGATGGAGCACTTCTTCATGTTTGCAGATATCTTAGCTTTTGGATTCCTCTTCCAGTGAAACTTCTTCAGCAGAAAGGCCTTGAATTCTAAATCACACTCCAGAGATAGTCGGATCATAGCCTTCTATGTCAGGAGACCCAGAAACTCATAAGAAAGAATTGAAAGCAAAATTGTAAGCATGGCCTTTTCTTTGTTCATTACAGCTTAAGCCATATTGTTTTGCACATGAGTCTCCCCAAATACCCATGGTCCCTTGCTTGTGTCATGTTCCTGTAGACGAGAATGCTGTGGTTAGCTGGATGAGGACTGCATACAATTATCTTCATTATAGCTGGAACTGTCTGCTGTGGAGTATGGCACTCTAATGGAGCTTGAGCTGCAATTTGGGGGATCACCCCCTTTAAAGAACAAATGAATTCAGAACGAGTGTGGGGAATTATAATCACAGGCAACATGGACAAAGCTCAGAAACACAATATTGAGAAAAAGAAGCCAGATGCAAGAGTATTTGCTGAACAATCTTTTTTTGAGATGGGGTCTCACTGTGTTGCCCAGGCTGGAGTGCAGTGATACAATCACTGCTCACTGCAGCCTTGACCTCCTGAGCTCAAGCGATCCTCCCACCTCAGCCTCCTGAGTAGCTGGGACTACAAACACACGCCACCATGTCTAGCAAATTTTTTTTTTAATGTCATTTTGTAGAGACAGGGTCTCCCTATGTTGTCCAGGTTGGTCTCAAACTCTTGGGCTCAAGCAATCCTCCCACCTCCACCTCCCCAAATGCTGGGATTACAGATATGAGCCACCACACCCGGCCACTACGATCCCATTTATATTGAGTTCAAAGATAGGCGAAACTACTCTATAGGGCTACTAGTTAGGCTGGGTTACCTTGGGAAAGAAGAATGAGGGAGATTGTGAGCTCCATGTTTTTCGATCTAGAAACTTGGTGACATGGGGCCATTCATTTTGTGAAAATTCATTGAGTCATACATTTATGATTTGTGCTTTTAATGCTTGATCATACTTCAGTTACTAAAAAAAAAAAGTGCATGTGGCCAGCAGGATATCCTGAGGTCCATGACTGAATCACGCAATGATAATGCAAGCTTTTGTGTACATTTCTTTAACAGTATGATGGAAAGAATGGTGCATTCAGCCCAATTCTCTTGTGTCCACAGGAGTCATTAAACTCTACCAAGAGAAAACCTGCCTTTTCTAGTGAATAAGGGTGTGGGGGCACGCTTATCCAGGGTCTCTTCCTTGGATCACTGTCTGTGCAAAAAGTTCTGTATCATTACCCCTGATGGAGGCCAGGGGTCAGTAGCTGCTGGAAAGTGCAGCTGTTACAGGAGAAAATCTGTAAGAGCATGTAACAATTTTGCCTGGAGCAGATAAGGGTCATATTTGGGGAGGGGCTCCCAACCACAAAGGAGGCTGCCCTTCTACCTGGTAGAATCCCCCCACACCCCAACTCTGATCACAGGACAAGCTGCCTCCCAGGCATTCGGCAGAATAACAAGTTGACTTTCATCCTGCCCAAGGCAGAAGGAGGCAATTTGGGGTCCAGACTTCTAAAAGGAAGGTTTGTGACCCTGATAAGATTACTCAAAGAACAAGAGACTGTGTTTTTAAAGTCAGCCAAGCTAGTCATTTTTCTAAGTTTCAAAAGAAAATCCAGCCTGAATGACCATGGACCTCCATTCGCAGAGAGGGTGCAGAGACCAGGAGGGGCAGAAGCAGTTCGGCTAGGGGTGGAGTAGGGGGTGACTGACGTACGGCCCAGTTCAACCACTCTGGCTTGTGAACAGTGATCAGTTCCTGATCCCAGGCACAGCACGCCAGCTGTGACAGATGCTGGTGGGCCAGGCTGGTGGAGGAACTGCAGGTGCTTCTCTGCCAGTGAGCACATTTCACTTGCCAAGAGGGGAGAAACTTGAATGTGACAAAGCAGACCTGTGACACCCAGTAATTTCTGAAGCAGGTCCTGCCTGGCTAGGAGTGGCTGGTTATGAAAAATTTGTATTTACTGGATTTTTTTTTTTGAGATGAAGTTTCACTCTTGTTGCCCAGGCTGGAGTGCAATGGCATGATCTTGGCTCACAGCAACCTCCGCCTCCCAGGTTCAAGTGATTCTCTTGCCTCAGCCTCCTGAGTAGCTAGGATGATAGGAATACACCACCATTCCTGGCTAATTTTGTATTTTTAGCAGAGACAGAGTTTCTCCATGTTGGTCAGGCTGGTCTTGAACTCCCAACCTCAGGTGATCCCTCGCCTTGACCTCCCAAAGTGCTGGGATTACAGGCGTGAGCCACTGTGCCCCGCCAACTGGATGACTGAATTTACAAGAGGAACGCAACCAGTAGGGTGCAGTTTTGTTCATTTGTAGCTCTCACCAGAACAGGAATTAGGTATCTCTGGATCTCAGGAAGTATTTTGGTCTCCCCAGTCTCTCACCCTGCTAGTGCCACTCCCAAGCCTGCCTCAAGACCGTAGGAGACTGTTGTGACTTCAACTGAACAAGCAGCAGTTGGGGGCAGGCCCTAGGCTGTAAGGACACAGAAGTAGGCTGGTCTCTTAGCTCTCTGGTCCTCACAGAACTAGAAATGTGCTCCACATGATGCCTGCGTGCAGGACATGACCTAAGCTTTATGGAGTTCTAAGGAGGGACAGATGATGCTGTGCTAGAAAAAAGCAAAAGTTTCTTAGAGGAAGTAACATTAGAAATAGCCTTGCCTAGGCTGGGCGCGGTGGCTCTTGCCTATAATATCAGCACTTCGGGAAGCTGAGGCTGGTGGATCACCTGAGGTCAGGAGGCCAGCCTGGTTAACATGGTGAAACCCCATCTCTACTAAAAATGCAAAAATTAGCCGGGTGTGGTGGCACATGCCTATAGTCCCAGCTACTCAGGAGGCTGAGACACAAGAATCACTTGAACCCAGGAGGTTAGAGGTTGCAGTGAGCCGAGATGGTGCTACCGCACTCCAGCCTGGGCGACAGAGCAAGACCTTGTCAAAAAATAAAAAATAGGCTGGGCACGGTGGCTTATGCCTATAATCCCAGCACTTTGGGAGGCCGAGGCGGGTGGATCTAATCACCTGAAGTCAGGAGTTCGAGACCAGCCTGGCCAAAATGATGAAACCCCGTCTCTACTAAAAATACAAAAATTAGTCAGGTGTGGTGGAACGCACTCGTAGTCCCAGCTACTCGGGAGGCTGAGGCAGGAGAATCGCTTGAACCTGGGAGGTGGAGGTTGCATGAGTTGGGATCGTATCACTTGTGCTCCAGTCTGGGTGACAGAATGAGACTCCTTCTGGAAAAAAAAAAAAATGGCTAGGCGTGGTGGTTCATGCCTGTAATCCCAGCACTTTGGGAGGCCAAGGCAGGAGGATCACCTGAAATCAGGAATTTGAGACCAGTCTGGCCAACATGGTAAAACCCTATCTCTACTAAAAATACAAAAGCTTAGCTGGGCATGGTGGCAGGCGCCTCTAGTCCCCAGCTATTCAGGAGGCTGAGGCAGGAGAATCATGTGAACCTGGATGGCAAGGTTGCAGTGAGCCGAGATCGGCCACTGTACTCCAGCCAGGGCGACAGAGCAAGACTCCATCTCAAAACAAAAACAAAAACAAAAACAAAAACAAAAAAATAGCCTTGCCTAATTGGTAGGATTCTGGCAGGAGGAGAGAGGACAAAGGGGGCCTCCCTAAGGGTACAGCATTAGCAATGCCTACATCCGGATCCACGGGAACGTTCAAGGAATATGAGATTTGGCTGGAGAGTAGAGTAAGTAGGATGCAGAAGTGGGGAAGGAAATAAACCTGGAAGAAAAAGTCCAAGCCTATGGTCTGGACTAAGCATGGGTCTATAGGTCTGCTTCGGCAGGAATTGGGAACCCTGTGGAGGTTTCTGAGCAGCCTGGCAGCACGAGGTTTTCGAAGTGACGCAGACACGACTGTGTAGGATGATGTGGAGTGGGGAGGCCAGGCTGGTGCCATCGCCCAGGTGAGAGACAATGAGGATGGGTGGGGACAATCACCTTCCAGGTCTGAAGGACTGGACCTCTGAAGTATGTGTGTGGGACAGGGTTTCTGACATTCCCTGCCAGCCGCCCTTCCCCGCATGAGCCTCATGGAAAGGAAGGCATGAGCATGGCTCATTCTGAGGACACTGATGGGAGAAATGCTTGAGTTATATGAAAGGAATTGCTCATTGGAGTTTGGCATACATGACTGGAAGGTGTGTGACCACTGCCAGAGGCAAAAGTCCCATGGAAGAAAACCAGGTTTAGGAGCCTTGACAATCCTTCTTCTCAAATGGTCCTACCTAGGCTAACAGCCGCCCCCCACCCGCCCCCTGCCTTAGGCTACTAGGAGTTGGGTTTGCCTCATTTCATCACTGACTCTGAACTTGACCTACCTCGGCTCCTGGTAGCTCCTCCCTCCAGGCACCTGTTCCACACCCAGGAGACCATATTGGCAAGCCTATTATTAGTCACTCAGCCCACGTAGGGAATGCAGCACAAACACCACGTCCTAGATCCTATCATTCAGGTTAATCTTCCTGGCAGCTCTGATGAGCTCCTATGAAATCAAGTCCACCGCTCCTCAGCCTGGGATCTGTGGCCCTTCATGACCTTGTGCAGCAATGCAGTGTAATCATTGTGAGCTGGGGTTAGAGTCAGATGACCTAGTTCAGAACTCCAGCTCCGTCACTGAACCAGTCTCAGCCTCAGTTTCCCCTCACCTGTCAAGCTGGGTTGTAGTATGGACCTAGAGATTACATATCCGGAATGTAGCACAGAGCCTGGCATAAGTAAACGCTCGGCAGTTGATAGCCGTTACTATGGCAACAGTCTGGCCCCAACCTACCTTTCCTACTGTATTTCCACAGCTACCTCCTGCTTTCCCATCTCCGTGCCTTTCTTCACACTTTGGTGTTGGTGGGAGAGGGCCTCTTCTGCACTCCAATCCACGTTTCCCAAGGTCAGAATTCTACCCATTCTCCCTGCATCTTTCATAGGCATTCTGTTCCTACATGAGAGTCCGTGGTACTTCTCATTAGCACTGGAGAGGGACCACTCTTATCTGTCTTTGGAATGTGAACTCTAGGACGGCAGGAATTTTAAAAATGTTTTATTTACTGCTGTATCGCCAGTGGTTAGAACAGCACATAGTATTAGACTCTTACGGTCTTTTGAAAGCATGACTCTGCCTACTAAATGGATAGTGCCCTTTGAGGGTCTGACTTATTCTACAGCTTCCATGCTGCCCTTGTGAAGTCAACGTGCTGAACTATGGCAGGGGAAACATAAGAAAAGGGTTCTGCTCAAAAAGGGGAGTGGGAAAATCCTAGGAGGCAGAAGTAGAAATCTTTGATGGGAAAGTTTTGCCACTTTTCAAAGTCAGGTGATAAGTTATTAGTTAACCGAAAGCACCCAGCAAAGAGATGTGATTGAAGGTAGCTATATTGCTATTACAAGAAGTGGCCTTTAGTTTTGTCCTACAGATCAATCAAGCTCAGTGGCTTGGACCACATTCACAGTTAAGAGTGTCCCAGTTACGAAGCACAGTTAGCTTTGTTTGAGAATTGTTCTCTTTAAGTTGATGGTGAAATTTTTTTACAGGTCTGGATTCATAAGGTATAGCCAATTATGAGACACAGACAGGAATCTACTTTTTGTACTGATTTTCACAACCCCTGAAGACAGGGAATCACCATCGTAGGCTCAGGAATCAATATTTGGTAAATAAAGGAGTGAATGACTAAGCCAAAGAATAGACCTGGAAGGATATAAAGCTACTTTTGAGGTCTCCCATATATTTGCACTACTACCTATCAATTATATATATTTTTTGAAGAATAAATACAAATGCAGTAAGCATTACTGAATTCACAACAGTTTTGTGATTTTGAATTTTTCCTGACCAACTATTATGTGGTGGAGGGGACGCTCTGCAACCGGCCGGGTGCTGTGGCTCACGCCTATAATCCCAGCACTTTGGGAGGCTGAGGCGGGTGGACTGTCTGAGCTCAGGAGTTCGAGACCAGCCTGGGCAACATGGCAAAACCCCATCTCAACTAAAAATACAAAAAAAAAAAAAAAAAAAAAAAAAAAGCCGGGCGTGGTGGTGCACACCTGTAATCCCAGCTACTTGGGAGGCTGAGGCATGAGAATTGCTTGAACCTGGGAGGCACAGGTTGCAGTGAGCCAAAATACTGCCACTGTGCTCCAGCCTGGGTGACAGAGTGCGACTCTGTCTCAAAAATAGATAGATAAATAAATAAATAAATAAATAATGATCTTTCTACAGTACTTGAAAAGATCGGAAACAGCCTGGGTGACAGAGTGCAACTCTGTCTCAAAAATAAATAAATAAATAAATAAACCCCGATCTTTCTGCAGTACTTGAAAAGACTGGAAACAGTGGCCTAAGATGCTTCTGAAGCTCCTGCCAGCAAAATCGCATGGCACTTCCTTGGAAGAGCTCCCTGTGTGAGTCACAGACATCGCTCCTGCCCTTTCTAACTTCAGGTGGTCTGAATAGGCTCACGCCATGCTCTTCAGAGCTGATTCACACAAAACAGTTTTTAGTACGTATAACCTCCTAAGTTGTCTAGCCCACATTCTGTGCTTCCTGACTACAACGTGCTGCTGTTACTTGAAGCTCAGATTGGTGCAATCAGAATTTGAAAGCTGTCCAAAAGCAACTTTTGGTCCTTAATCAATTGCCACCAATTTTAATATTAGACGAAGCACCAAATAACATGTAACCATCTGCTTTAGATTGTGCCAAAATCTCACTGAAAATATGCCCTTCTAGAACAAGCTTCCCAGCAGAAATTAACAACAAAATTAGTCACTTTTTATAACTACAGGTCTGGTATATTCAATAGAGAATGTGTCAATTCCATTTGTTCTACCTCCAAAGCTAGTTGTCAGCTGTCAGTAATTCTCTTGACACACACTAACTCCACCAGAAACCCTTTTCTGATCAATCTCATTGCCTTCTTCCGCCTGACTTTACCTACATAAGCCGTTGTCCAGTATTTCAGCTAAGTGCCTGCTGAAACAAAAAATCTTCATTTGGGTTAGAAACAAAGACCCATACTTATCTCAGAATTCTCAGCTAACAGGCAATTTTGGCAACACTTAGGTGACACTCAGTTGGAAGAGGACACTTTGCAAGATTGTCGTGAGCCTGTACTTCCTAAGATCTTGGAAGCAAAAAGTCCATGGCTGTAACTGGTAGATAAAGACTCAACAGCGAATCTGCATTCATTAAAAAAAAAAAAAAAAAAAAAATCAACGGTATTTATTGACTGTGGATCAGGACTGTGCCAGGAACGGGCAGACAATTAAGTCATAGTTCCTGTTTCGGAGGAGCCCACTGTCTAGCAGGGGACATGTGGTTGTGTGTGGGGGAGGGAGCGAAGAATGGATGGTATATACAAAATCACAAAGTGACAAGCACCACAGCAGAGCTAAGTTCAAAATGAAACGGGGCCAGGCGTGGTGGTTCACCCCTATAATTCCAGCACTTTGGAAGGCCGAGGCGGGTGGATCATTTGAGGTCAGGACTTCAAGACCAGCTTGGCCAACATGGTGAGACCCTGTTTCTACTAAAAATACAAAAATTAGCCAGGCGTGGTGGAAGGTGTCTGTAGTCCCAGCTACTGTGGAGGCTGAGGTAGGAGAATCGCCTGAATGCAGGTGGTGGAGGTAGCAGTGAGCCAAGATCATGCCACTGCACTCCAGTCTGGGCAACGGAGGGAGACTCTGTCTCAAAAACAAACAAACAAAAAAACTGAAATGGGATCACTGAGTGGTGAGCAGCTGGGTGGGATGCTCAGGGAAGGTGTCATGGCAATAATTTTTGCAGAGCCTAGAATAATCGGAAGGAGCTCACCTGGGAGGGGAAAAGTCAGAGGGGAGTGGACAGAAAAGAGAAGGGAATATTCAAGGCAGGATCATCCATGCAAGAAGCAAGAGAAACCTTAGGAGAGCAGCCAGGTCCCAAGTGGGGAGCAGAATAGAACCAACAAATGGGCTGATGTCAGATCTGGAAGGGCCTTGGAGGCCAAGCTGACGAGCTGACATCCCACCAGGCGGACCTCACATGGGAGGTGACGGCATCATATCTGCTGAGGAGGCCTTGGAGCAGTCAAAGGGAGGAGACTGCGTGTGCACTGGAGGCTGCTGTGAGGGAGTGGCTGTCCCAGAGCAAATGGGAACAGGGCAGGCCAGCTTGGGGCCCAACAACCCAGGGATAAGCAGGTTCTGTGGTGCTGAGACCTAGTCTCCTGGAGATAAACACTAGGGCGGTGGTCAGGGGCCCAGATAAGCCCTTGGCCTTTGGAATGCCTCTCTAACTACGGCACCAGCAAGCAGAGTGGGGTTTCCTCTGACTTCTCAGCCCTTGGGCCGGCAGTCACAAGATAGCAACAGAGCACATATAGCTCAGTGGGGCCCAGGACACCAGCTGCCTGGGTTTCTTACCATCTGTGAAAGTCAGTGTTCTCCTGTTAGAAGGAACAGCAATGGCACCTATCTGGCAGGGTTGGTGTCAGGGTGAAGGTTTAATCACGGAAAGTGTTTAGAGTGCTGCAGAACACAGTAGGCCTCAGGGAAATATAAATGCGAGCCAAGAGTGAGCCCTTGGCTACCATGCCACATGAAATTAAAACTGCTGTGATCGGAAGTGGATGGGGAGGGGTCAGCCTGTTCCCTGCCCATTCCTTGCAGTAGGCCTTGATGAAGCTTTTCTAGTAGTTTGAAAATCACTGGACTTTGGCCGGGCAAGGTAGCTCATGCCTGTAATCCCAGTATTTGGGAGGCCAAGGCAGGTGGATCACCTGAGGTCAGGAGTTCAAGACCAGCATGAACAACATGGCAAAATCCTTTCTCTACTCAAAATACAAAAATTAGCTGGGCGTGGTGGTGGGCGGCTGTAATCCCAACTACTTGGGAGACTGAGGCAGGAGAACTGCTTGAACCCAGGAGGTGGAGACTGCAGTGAGCTGAGATGGTGCCACTGCATTCCAGCCTGGGCCACAGAGCGAGACTCTGCCTCAGAAAATAAATAAATCACTCTACTTTGCATTCCTGGGGTTAATTTCTACATGTATTTCCTAAACCCGAGGGTTCAAGTAGGGTTAGCTGCTGGTGCCAGGCCTGGAGCACAGTCTGGGGGTGGAGTCTCTATTCCTCCTCAGAGAGCCCAGTGCAAGAGCCTGAGGGGGATCCGGTGAGTCGCCCGCCACCAAAGAGCATCAGTAGGACAGCCTGGCCTAGGTCCTTGCTCCCCAGCATCAGAAGCTGGGCTTGGTGTCCTGAGAGGGACAACTGTCTGCATCTCACTCCAGACACAGACATCCCTGCTGGCCCAGGAGGAAGGCCTTAGAGAGGGGTTTCCCGGAGAAGAAAAACATCTCCCCAACAGAATAGAAAGCTGTCACCATTTTCCACAATATGAGGCCTGGAAGGAAATTCTCCTTCATGGTTCGGTTATAAATGAGTTAATCCAAATTACGTACTTAACACGTTAAACATGTAGTGGGTCTTCACTTAGAGCTGTTATTTTTACTCCATAATCCCAATTTTTCTTATATCTATTAAAGTCAGCATGGTGTTTAGTGAGTTGAGTGGGTGTTCAGAGTCCAATAAACATACAGAACTGCAGTAAAAATTCTGTCCAAGAAAAACACTTATATTCTTCATATTATGAATAGACAAAAGAGATTCACACAATATGACATGCTCTATGTGAAGCAAAAATGAATCCTTTCTACTTTGGCTCAAGGTCACTTTGCTATCATGTTATACGCCAGATCCTGCAGGAATTCTAGCAGCATTTACAGCTTTGGCATCCCTCTATCCTAAGTGGAATGCTGTGCAGTTGAGGATCTTTCCTGAGAATCCTAATAAGTGAGATTTTATCACAGCATTGCTGATCCCAAATTAACAGGACGGTGGCAGTTCTAGAGGCAGCCTGTAACTTCCATTAACAAAGGTTAGCTATTGCCAAAGGCAGACCAGAATAGAATACTCCGGGGAGTAACATAGTATCTTATTAAGTTATAAATACATTTAATGGCTTTCATATTGGTTTCTTATTTTGGAATGAGGAAAAAAAAATAGATCTCATAATCACCGTAGTCTAAGTAAAAAGCCACTTTTTAAAAATAATATGTATTTGCCTATAATATTGCTTATGAATTATTTTTTAATAGAGCCCACAAAGTTCCTCAAAGGACATTGGTAACTCTTCCTGTAATTGCATCAAGCTACTTGCAAGGCTAAACTTAGGGCTTATTTGGAAGAAATTAAAAGTGGTACAAGATTTTAAAATCAACTTTTTTTTTTGAGACGGAGTATCTGTCACCCAGTCTGGAGTGCAGCTCATTGAACCTCCATCTCCTGGGTGAAGCAATTCTATTGCTTCAGCCTCCTGAATAGCTGGGATAACAGGTGCATGCCACCATGCCTGGCTAATTTTGTATTTTTAGTAGAGACGGGGTTTCACCATGTTGGCCAGGCTGCTCTCGAACTCCTGACCTCAGGTGATTTGCCCGCCTCAGCCTCCCAAAGTGCTAGGATTACAAGCGTGAGCCAGTGCACCAGGAAAACTGTTTGGTTTTGATTCAAACAAGTCAAACCAGTTCAGAAAAAGTCTCCAAGACTCCTCTCCCCACCCCTACTTCGCTGTTTCCCTGTTAAAGGAAAAAAATTGTTATTTGCACCCATCTTCAATCACTGAACTTTAAAGCATTTTCTTAAAAAGAACCTAAGAGTTGGAAGCAAGGGCACAGAGTTCTTATCCTTCACTTATGTGCACTGAGAAAGAACATACTTTACATCATTTATAGAATAACAGACTGTTACAGCAAGTTCAAGCTTACCTCATTTCGAATGACCTGCTAACTGGTCCACTGATGGGGTAAATTCTAGAGCCCTGCACCTTCCAAGATGCCCAGGGATGGGGACTGTCTCAAGGAACGCTTCAGTGGTTTGGTGGGAAGTAGCAGTCCCTGAGCTGACTGTGATGGAATCAAAATAACTGCACAGGTGTTAAATGCTCCATGTGGGTAACACCCCTCACATCCCACCCCCTTCTGTTCCCAAACACAAATGAACCACTCCACCTTCTTTCTCCTCCCAAGAAATGCAGCGCTGCTCTCCTTCAACCCCACCAGCTTCCACCCGAGGGAGATACATGTGCTGTGGGGATACCTGCTTCCCTGATGTGCACAGCTGGTAACCAGGGCCTTGGCAGGGTCCTCTGCAGGGCTGAAAGTGGGAGTCAGAGAGGTCACCGTGCTGCAGGGGCTGAGCTACTCGTCCTTGGTCAGGATGGACAGGCTCTGCCTCAAATAAAGGCTAGACGTGATTTTTTCTGGGTGACTTCTTCCCCATACAGAAAATGGCTAAGCTAGCTGAGGCAATCTGTAGTTGGCTTCAGAATCAGCAAAGGGGAGGGGAAGAACCTCACAACAAACAGTGGTAACAGAAGGTTTGTGTGGGAAGGTGGTTGAGTTTGGTCTAAAACAAGCAATGTCTCTGGTAATGAGCTGTTGTTAGGAAATACTCAGCACTTGCAGCCTTTGAAAGAGCACCACTGCTGCTTCTCGAGGGCAGGGTTTTGGGCGTGGGGGAGGGCAAAGTGAAGTGAAGCAAAGATCCAATGAACACTAATGTGCATGGAGGTGTGACAGAGCAGTGGGAGAAACCTACTGCCAAGCGTGCCATCCATGGGTTCTGCACAGAGGCCCAGCTCTGCTCTGGGCACTGGATGACCTTTGGTACCTCACCTACCTTTTCTGAATCACAGCTGGCTCATCGGTAAAATGAGGACACCTAAGCTATCAGCCAGGGTCCTGGCAGGAGACAGATGGCACATTCAAATGGAGTCACCGAGGAGAGCTTCATAAAGGGACTATTTACAAAGGGTGTAGGAAGGGTTAAGAGACTCCAATGAGGAGAGTGATGTACCAGAGGACTGGCAAAAGCAGGGAGTCAGGACTGAGACTGGCTTGAGGGACAAGGGGAGGGTGTGGCTACTAACCCCCAGAAGTTGCCTGACAGGACTTGTGGCCCTTGGCAGAGAAGCCCAGCCACCGCCAACCCACAGCTGGCAGAAGGGAGCCAGGGGAATGAATTCTCTGACTTCTCCGTTCCCTCTTCTGCTGGGCTCCTCCCCGAGTATCTCTGGATCCTGACAGGAAGCCAGGACAGGTCAACAGTGGCCAGCCTCCTGGAGAGAAGTGCATGGCAGGAAGGGGGCCCGGAGGGGCACAGAGAGCCTCTAGCACACCCCAAGTACCCAAGGGGGCCGGTGGGGGTGTAAAATGTCACTATAAATGCCAACCTGGCAGTCACTCACTGCCCTTTGGATCAGATTATTTGGCATTTACTTACCAAAAGGCCACCATATAACTTCATTCTTAGGTGGCAAAACCCAGGGTCAAACAAGATGTGGTCATCTACTCATAGTGAAAAACAAAACTTTTACAAAGTTGACAGATAACATTTATTAAAACATGTCATACAAAAGGGCGTGGTCTCTTCTATAAGAAGAAAATATTAAACATTAACATTCAATTAAGTAAAACCATGCTGTGCACTGAAGACAGCAATATATAAAGACAAAACTATTCAACTTTTGCAACATAGGCATAACATTTCACAAAATATCAATAAGATATGCACCTAATGATAATCTGTTTATCATCAAATGGTTTTGTGGCCTAGGAGTCACCTGACTTGCATAAATAAAGTACTTTTCTGGACGAAACATTGGGAACCTCATAAAAGGAAAGAAGGCAGCAGCAACTAACATGACACAGGCTTCAAGCAAAAAAAAAAAAATAAGTCACATTTGCAAAATGTGTTCCAGCATCTTCCCATAGGGCACTATCAGTAGAGATTTGAAATAAGAAACTTGTACCTTTAAATATGTAAGTAGCAAAGAAAAAAACCCCAAACAAACCCTGGTTTCACTGAACAAAGTTAGTCAACCACTAAAGCAACCTAAATCACAAAATTGGTGATTGGGGATAACATGTGGCTAGTCTTCAGCGACCCTAAATTATCAGAGACCTTCCAAAAGCAAAAACCTGGACTTGTTGTGATGGCGCCCTCTCCACGCTCACCCAGGAGGCCGCAGCACATCCCCGTCCCCAGGGAAAGCAGGGCTTTGCAGCTTCTGCTGTGCCTCAACTTCACTTCCACAGCAGCTTGGGGATGTGTGAGCCTCTCAAGGAGGGAGCCCCGGAGGCTAAGCAGCTTTCCCCGGTGGTTAGAAGCCAGCCTTAGGGTCAGGTTAGTTCAGCAAATGCCCACTAGAATGGAGGGGCTCCTTTTGGGCAAGCTTTTAAAGTAATGGCCAAAAGTTACCAGAGAAAGATGAGACCTAGAAATCAGAATCAACGGGCTGGGGCCCTGGAGCGCCTGCAGGCACCCCACAGCCCTGCAGGGAAAGTTATCGCAGTCCTTCCTTAGTTAATGGTGACATACACTTCACCATGTGGATTACTGTCACGTGTGTATCTAAAGGTAAAAACATGGTGTAAGTATAAACTATTTTTTTTTTTTTGAGACAGAGTCTCGCACTGTCGCCTAGGCTGGAGTGCAGTAGAGTGTTCTAGGCTCACTGCAACCTCCGCCTCCCGGGTTCAAGCAATTCTCTGCCTCAGCCTCTCAAGTAGCTGGGATTACAGGCGCCCACCACCCTGCCTGGCTAATTTTTAAATTTTTAGTAGAGACGGAGTGTCATCATCTTGGCCAGGATGGTCTGGAACTTCTGACTTTGTGGTCTAGCCGCCTCGGCCTCCCAAAATGTTGGGATTACAGGTGTGAGCCACCGTGTCTGGCCGGTATAAGTATGAATATTAAATACTACTGGTGGTGCCTTGAAGCCCTTTTCCATGGGGATTGAAGAAAAACCACAGTTAAGACTCAGAGTAGGGGACAAATACCTTGGTTGCAGGCCACTGACGTGATCCCTGAAAGACTATTTGAACAATGTTACCCACAACGATCCAAACTCATTAGGAAGGATGAAGGTTTTCTAAAGCTATATTGAGGTGAAAGGAAGAGACTATTCCTCCAACCCAAGGTGGGGAGGAAAAAAAGGTAAAACCCAGAGTTTACAAAAATTCACTTTTAATATTCAAACTAAAGCAATCCCCTTCTCCTGCCTCTCTGAATATGGCCAGCATTTCAGATACTTACCACCTCACAGGGTCTGGTTGCCTGATAAACGATCCCAATTTCTACCAAAACCTCAAATACCACAGAAAAAAAGAACAGATGTGAGAAACTTATTTCAGTTCTACATTTAGTAGCTGATGGACACATAAGGCTTTCAAGAAGACACTCTTCTCTTCACAACATATTAATAAGTCCTGGCACAACTGACTGCTTCCAAAACTACCACCCAAGAGCTGGCCACCACTCTCGGCTGAACAAAAACTCTTCCTCATGACAAGGGCACTATGCTGATTTCAGCAGAACTGAAGGACCACGACTCTCCCAGAATATCTATATTTTTACCTCGCAGACTCTTCTCCCACAGTGTCCTAGTGCTCATAGGAATAGTCTTTAATGAGAAACAGTACACCAAACCTTCCAAACAGGCAGAAATGTTCTGCTAATACCATGGGAGAGGGTGACAGTTTTTGGCAGAACAAAATGGCATCACCACCTTAGTACTGAAATTAGTAGGAGTAACCAAACAATTTCTCCTCAAATATAATGGCTAGGATCATACTTAAAAACCCACTGGCCTCAACCATGAGAAAAAGAAAAGGAGACATCAGGCTTGATTGTACAGTCACCTCTGTATACGTGTGTCAGGTACAGAGAAAGGACTGCTAACCGATAACATTTCAATACTAAGAGAAGCTATTCATGTGGCAAACAACCAAGAGGTAATATCTAGTTTCTAGGTTTAAAAAAAACAATATATATATATATATTTATAATAAAGTTTTAAATACAAAGTGCTTTTTATATATCGAGAATGATACAGTGTTGTGAATAAATCCCTGTTTGTAATCTTGCTTACAAGAGTTAACTGGTAAATAAGTATTTTCTCTCTTCTTTCCAGACAATGTTCAACAAGTAAACACCTTGGTGTTAGGAGCTTGAGAATCAGAGGCCATTGCCGGCAATGTCTATTACATTACAGCAAAGCTAAATTAAAATTTCACCCCAAATCCAAGAAAAATTAGTTTTATTTTAAGGAAAAAAAGTTTCTGTTTAGAAGTAAATAAACCAATACATTTATGGAAAAGATGACATAGTAGTGGCACCCTGTCCTACCCTGGTAATAACCTCAGGTGGATTACACAGCTTGAAAGCATGTGTAATATACCTTTCTTTTTGACTTAAACCATCTAACTGATGGGCAGAAAAGGTCTCGGAATAGCTGCTTTTCTTTCTTTTCTTTTTTTTTTTTTTGGTAGGCATAGCTTTGTGGACTTGTAAATTTAAGCAGCTTTATCTATAATTTGGGAGCATGAATCTGTAGACAACTTTGCTAAACTTAGGACTCCTTTCAAAAACACATTCCAGCACTCATAAAGAACTGGCAGTATTAGCTCAGTGTACCCCTCTAAAGAGTATCTCCCCCACCTTGAAAGAATGGATTTTCAAGGTTCTTCTTGGGGAGCTTTTTCCCTTTAGGTATACCCACTCATAGAATCCTATCTGCACTCTCACTGATTGGTGGAGTGTCACCTTACACTCTACGAAATATTAAAGTCCACAGGGAACTCTCAGCCACAACTTGTGGCTCCTTCCCAATAAGCATGGTCACTGACTGCCCTCTTTGTAAAGCACCATAATCTAAGACACAGCAGGGGCTGCAGTGGCCCGTGGTACCGTGATCAGAGTCACAGCAGCTCGGTGTCTACCAGCCACAGAGTAGACCCCACTGCATGGAGGCTACAATTAAGTAAACAGGATTTGGGAAAGCAAACCAATGAGAAATATCTCTCTCTGGCACCCTAGAGAATTACAATTAGATACAACCGTTCAAACTCTATGTTAGTACTAAAATACAAAACACTGCCTTATCAAGAGTCTGAAACACCTTGTGACAGTAGTGGCATCTTACAGAAACTGAAACTTGTACCGTAAGTTATCTGCTTCATATTCAGAAAGTCACTCTCTTAGCATCTCCATAGTTTTAGTTAAAATATCCTTTAGAAAGAATACACCAGACAAGAGAGCTCTCTTAACCAATTTCTCATCCTAGGAATCAAATGATTTGTAGCTTTTACATAAGTAGCATTTCCTTCAGTGAAACAGCTACCAAATCAAATCCATATTATCTAAGTATCTATAGCAAGAGCAAAATAAAATTTCAGCATGACCTTGTAATGAGTGATCCAGAGCTGTTGCCACCCGAAACGGAACTGGTGGGGTGGAGTCCAGTTCCAAGGGCAGGTGACTCCGTCCACCTGTCTCAATCACAACTGGTCGGAAGGTTTACCTTGCCAGCTGGACAGTGGGTTAACTCACCCCATTACCCATTCCAGGCCAGGACTGGAACACACAAATTTCAGAAATTAGATTTTTTTAATTGGCCTACTTAGAGCTGGTCTTTCAGAAATATCTTCCTTTTTTTTTTAAGCTTCTCTCATAATAGCAAGTAGCACGCATCATCTGTGCCCAGATTTGCATTAATTACCATAGTTTATTTTTGTGCATGCCACTCAAGGGCCAGATCCTATTTTTAGTTAGCCTCAGTTGTATTCTGCTCAGCCTTTGCAGCTTCGTAGGACTTGGTACAAGAAGTCACATGCCGGTGGAAACTGTCCCTCCACATAAACCTCTTTGCACAGATATTACACTCATACGGCTTTATGCCTGTGTGAATTTTCATGTGGCCAACGAGATGGTGCTTCATTTTGAATTTCTTACCGCAGACACCACAGCCATAAGGCCGAAGACCAAGGTGCATGCTCATGTGTCGATCTCGCTGACTCTTGTGAGTGAAACTTTTCCCACACTGACAAGGATACAGCTTGTCGGTGGCTGAGAATCCTAAGTGAGAAGCTTCTTCTTTAATCCCTGTTACCATTTCAATATTCTCACTGTAGCCTGCTGCGAGGGCAGCCTCCTGTCTGTGCCCAATTAGATTCCCATCTGACCTCTCTCCAGAAAACTCTTCCATGGAAGAGCCATAGAAATCCACCTGCTCATCGTAATTGCTTTCGTCAGCCTGTTCATCAAACTCGGCTTCTACCTTTTTTTCCCCGATGTGAAAGTCCTCCTCCACTCCCGAAGGCTGGACTGTGTGCTCTGTCTGCACCGTGTTGATGGACTCTGTGACCTGGTGCTCATCGTAGGCCGCGTGCACATCCATGCCCTCGCAAGCCTGTTCTAAGCGCTCGGGCTTCACATGGATCCAGCGTTTGTGGGCCATGATGCTGGGCTTGCTGTACATGGGCCGGGTGTAGTGGAACTCAGCGCTGTCGCTGGCACCCTCCTCCCCATCCTGGCTCGCCATTTCTGTGCTCAGTCGGTCATGCTCTGTGGACGAGTTGCTGGGCAGGTATTCGTGCTCAGTGAGCTGAGATGACAGCTCATCTTTGGTGCTCTCCTCTTCATTCTCACCATCCCTCAGTTCCTGGGCTTTGGGAAAATCAGTATGACTCCCAGAACCCAGCTCAAAGCTCTCTACCAGGCCATTATAACTACTGCTGCTAGGTGACTGGTGGTCACTGCCATGATTTAGCTTCTGACAAAGGACTGTAGGGTTTCCCTCTAAAACTTCAGTGCATTTGTCTACCACATGCCACATCTGGAGGAAGCTTGCTGCTGTCAGGTAACTAACAATTTCTGGAGCGGGCATTACTAGACGTCCTGTATAACTAGATAGGAGAATGTTCTCAAACACTCTTGGGTTCATCACATCAGGCAAAACAATTCTCCTGCTGTTTTTCAGGAGTACCTGGTCACAAAAGTAGGGTGAACTAGCAGCAAGAACAGCTTTGTGTGCCCGGAAAATGTGGCCTTGGACAACAATGGAGACGTCACATAATTGTCCTTGCTGGCGCTGCTGGTTCAGTTTCTGTAGAATGGTGCTGGAAAAATCAGGAAATTCTACCCGAAAAGAGTTTGTTCCAGGCTCCATTTCATCACAAATCTTGTTCGGTGCTATAAGAGAAAGAAAAATTAGTACTAATTCCAGTCCAAAGAGAAACTGATTTTATCCTCTGCTCCATCGACAAGACAAATTCCAAGTTCCACAAAGTCCCCTAGCCTATGGGCCCTACTGGGTAAAGAATTCAATCCCTAGAGCAATTCAATCCTTGCAGGTGTGAGTTTGCCAAAAGCAGGACTCACCACTGCTCCTTGTGGAACTTCTGATTTTGTCTCTGGGCCTGTGGGGAAGAGAACCGAATCCTCAGTGACAGGATTTGTAAGCTATACAAATCTCCTAAGTAAAACCAAGTACTGTAAATATTTATAGTTAAAACAAACATGATACCCATTCAAACAATAGAACTTTTTTTTAAAAATGAGATGAGCCTTGCTCTGTTGCCCAGGCTGCAGTGCAGTGGCACAATCATAGTTCACTGCAGCCTTGAACTCTTGGGTGATCAGTCATCCTGCCTCAGCCTCCTGAGTAGCTGGGACTATACATACATGCCAAGCCAGTTTCTTAAAAAAATTAAATTTTTTTTGTGGAGACGGGGGTCTCGCTTTGTTGCCCAGGTTCATCTTGAACTCCTAGCTACAAATGATCCACCCGCCTCAACCTCCTAAAGTGTTGGGATTCCAGGCATGAGCCATCGCTCCTGGCAGAGTTTTTTTTTAAGAGATGAGGGTCTCACTCTTTTACTCAGGCTGCAGCGTAGTGGCACCATCATAGCCACTGTAGTCTCAAAGTTCTGGGCCCAAGTGATCCTCTCACCTCAGCCTCCTGTGTAGCTGGGACTATGGGCATACACCACTGTGCCCAGCTCAAAATGATAGAATTTTTAAGCCTCAGATTTTTTTTTTTTGAGATGGAGTCTTGCTCTGTTGCCAGGCTGGAGTGCAGTGGTGTGATCTCAGCTCACCACAACCTCTGACTCCCTGGTTTAAGCAATTCTCCTGCCTCGGCCTCCCAAGTAGCTGGGATTACAGGCATGCGTCACCACGCTCAGCTAATTTTTGTATTTTTAGCAGAGACAGCGTTTCACCATGTTGGCCAGGATGGTCTCGATCTCCTGACCTCGTGATCCACCTGCTTCCGCCTCCCTAAGTGCTGGGATTAGAGGCATGAGCCACCGGCCCCACCCTAAGCCTCAGATTTAACTGATATTTGACAGGCTGTGGTGAGGGAGGGAGAACAGAATGGTAGGAACAAGGAAAAGCGTATGCAAAGGCTTGGTGGCCAGAATGAATTTCACAATTTCAAGGTACTAGAAGGAGACCATTAGGCTAGAGTACAGTCAGGGAATGAAGGGCCTGGGGGCTGGAGCAGGGAGGACAGGACAATTGCACCTTTGGTCTTTCAGCACCAGATGGGCACAGTCACTCAGGCCCTGAGCAATGTAGGTTTCTCTAGCCGCTGAGGATAGGAAACTGAATGAAACTGCAAGGTGAGGTATTCTTCTTATCTCATGATTTCCAAACTGTCTAAAGAGTTATAGACCAAAGACGATAGTATGTCCCTGCTACCAAACAGAGTCAATCAGAAGACAAAGTTATAACAAAGAATAAGGCATTGCCTGTGTTGCTACTGTAAATATATTCTGGGGGGTAAGTCAAGCATTAGAAATAATTCCTAACAATGGCACGCAAGATGAGCTGTGCTAGAGATCCTGCTCATACTCCAAAATTCCCAATTCTGTAACTAAAACAACAAACAAAAACAAACAAACAAAAATCACCCAAATGATTTATCACTGCTGTGTCACCTTGCTCTGATCCTATATCCAAACATTGCTAAATTACCGAGTTTTCTTTCTTTCGTTTTTTTTTTTAATTTTTTTGAGACAGGGTCTCACTCTTGTCACCCAGGCTGGAGTGCAGTGGCGTGATCACAGCTCACTGCAGTCTCAAACTCCCAGGCTCAGGTGATCCTCCCATCTCAGCCTCCTGAGCAGCTGGGATTTCAGGCATGACCACCACCTGGCTAATTTTTGTATTTTTTGCAGAGACAGGGTTTCGCCACATTGTCCAGGCTGGTCTCGAATTCCTGAACTCAAGCGATCTGCCCGCCTGGCCTCCCAAAGTGCTGGAATGACAGGCATGAGCCACCGCGCCCAGCCCCAAGTTTGCTAAGTGTGATATAAAAGAGCCAGACAACGCAGACAAAGACTGAAAGTCATCTTTGAGAAGAGTGACAAGAGGAGAAATGAAGGTTTCTCGAGTAATTATGACATGCTAGGGACAGTATACCTTTTTTTACTTAATCTTTACAATTACTCTGCAAATGTAGGGCTTGATAATCTGAAGTTCAGCTATTTTAAGTAACTTTCCCAAGGTTAAAAGCTAGTTTGTATTAAGTTGAAATGTAAATTCAAGTCTGTAGGACTCTAAAGTCTACGCTGTTTTTCCTATCACATCACTCTGCCTCCTCTAAGATGCCCAAAATGCCAGATTAGTCATTAATAATCTTAAAAGACAGTGTTTTTGAAAGAGTGAAGTATTACAGTTTTATACATCTTAAAACATTTCATAGTAATTTAAAACAAAATAGATCATGAAAAAAACTATTTAGCTATTCGTAATTTCAAAAAGAAAAGTTGACTATATAAATGAGTAGACTAAAAGTATGTAAATTCTGGAAACTACATCTGGGTGAACAGATTCTCTGCTAGATCTCACCACTGTAGAATTTTGCTTTTAGCTATTTGAAAAAGGGGGTGTGGGATAACACATGCACATGTAAAAAAAATTTATAGAAAGGTGTAAAAAAAAAAAAAAAAAAACCACTCTCCATCATTTATTCCTACTCTCCCCTAAAGGAAATCACCATTAAACTCCTGTTTATATTTCTAGAAACTTCTCTGTGCATATATCAGAATAAATCATATATATCCTTTGAAAATCCCTACTCAACTGGGTTCATTACCTACATTTTATTCTACACTTAGCTTTTGTCACTTAATATATCTTGGAGATCTTCCCACATTAACACAAAAAGAGCTAACTCATTCTGTTTAATGACCACATAGCTTTCTATTATATGGATGTATCGTAATTTAAGCAGTTCTCCTCTTACAGAATTTCAGTTGGCAGGGGTTTTGAAATCACAAGCAATGCTACAACAGATATTTTTACGTAACTATCTTGCATACCTTTGGAAATATCTATAGCTTAATTTCTACCAGTGGAATTGCTGGGTTGAAGAGCTGTGCATTTGACATAGCCTTGAACTCTTGGGTCATCAAGCAATCCTCCTGCCTCAGCCTCTTGAGTAGCTGGGACAATAGGCATGGCACTCTGCCTAGCTAATTTTTTTTTAAAAATTTCTGATACATATTACTAAATTACTTGCCAGAAAGCCTACACCAAGTCACACTCTCATCAACAATCAATGACAGTGTCTATTTAGCACTCTTACCAAGACTGGATATCATTCAACAAGAAAAATAAGGTCTGCATATCTCCTAAATGACATGATGCATTCCTGTTCTGATCTGCATTTTCTTAATTATGAATGAAGCTGGCACTCTGTACTTACACGTTTACTGGTCATTTGTGTTTTTTTTCTTATAAAATCAGTCACATCCTTGATTCAAATAAATTGGGCAATTAATCTTATTGATCTGTAGGGCTTTTTGTAAATTCAGAAAGTTAACTTTATCCTACGTTGTGATTTTTTTTCAGTTAGCGGATTTTATAGATTTTTTTTTGCCAAGATGAAATTTACATAAAACAACTACTCGTTGTTCCAGGGTTTGTATCAGACATAGGAGGGCATTCACAACTCCAAAATAATAATAATTATTATTATTTTTAAGAGATGGGTCTCACTGTGTTGCCCAGGCTGGTCTTAAACTCCTGGGCTCAAGCAATCCTCCTGCCTTGGCCTCCCAAAGTGCTAGGATTACAAGTGTAAGCCATTACATCTGGCCCAAAATTATTTTTGAAAATAAAAATGAAAATAATTATTCAGGTTGTTATCCTGGTACCATTAAAAAAAATAATAAAACCTTTAATACATGGAGTTTATCTTGGCATGAAGAGTAAGGTTGGGACCCAGTCCTTTTTCCTCCATAAAGGCGAGCCATTTCTGTAACACTATTTGTCAAATAACCTACGTTTTCCTCATAAAGTTCAAGTTACCTGTTGTGAAACTCTAAATTACGGAGTATAAGACATTTAAAATCACTTCTACAGGCCAGGCTTGGTGGCTCATGCCTGTAATCCCAGCATTTTGAGAGGCCAAGGTGGGCGGATCGCCTGAGGTCAGGAGTTCAAGACCAGTCTGGCCAACATGGTGAAACCCCGTCTCTACTAAAAATACAAAAAAGTTAGCTGGGCGTGGTGACGTGCGCCTGTAATCCCAGCTACTAGGAAGGCTGAGGCAGGGGAATTGCCTGAACCAGGAGGTGGAGGTTCCAGTGAGCTGAGATCGTGCCACTGCACTCCAGCCTGGGTGACACAGGGAGACTCTGTCTCAAAAAAATAAATAAATAAATAAAAATTAAAAAAATCAGTTCTACAAAAATAAATGCCACAAGGGAGGTTACAGAAAATGGTGCAGTCAGAAGCTCCACAGGTTGGTCCCTCTACCAATACAACCAGGAAGCTGGAAAAATCATCAAAATCACGATTTCAGGACTCTGGAAGCAGATCAGACACTCACAGCAACCAAGAGAGTGCTGGATGAAGGTAGGCTGCTAAAGGAAGCTCAGAAGAGATCAGTGTGCATAAATCCCCATTCCACAGCCCTGCCACACGCAGCCTGCAGGAAGGCGGCCTGTGTTCCCACAGCAGCTGGCTCACACAAGGGGTGGCAGGTGGAGGAAGGACCTTGTCCTCCGAAAATGTGCAGTTGTGCATTTTGGCCAGTCTGGCAAACCCGCTCACCTTTTTTGGGACCCCTCAGCTACAGTGGTTCCCGGGGTGGCATCTATCACAAGATTTAAGACACCTATACCTACATCTATACAAGTGCATACACAGATCCAGACTTTTAAGGAAATCTACCAGGTCACAGGCTGGCTGTATGGATAAGAGGAAAAAAAAAACTTGAGCAACCACATTCAACAAGGAATACAGACTTTAAAAAATAGGAAAAGTCATTGTACAGACAACTGTAACCTCACCAAGTCACAAAAGCAATCCCTGAGGGGGAGAACCCGATTTCCACAGTTATCACAATATCATACTCCAAACGCCCAGTTCTCAACAAGAAAGTAAAAGCATACATAGAAAAAGGAATATATGGTGCATTCACAGGAAAAAGAATTAGAAACTGTCCCTGAGGAAACGCTGACACTGTACTCACAAGTTGCAGAGGTTAAATCCACTGTTTTAAATTCGCTCAAAGAACAAAAGAAAATGATGAATAAAGAAAATCAGGAGAACAATGTCAATAAGGAGATAGAAAATATAAAAAGGGGCCAGCGCGGTGGCTCACGCCTATAATCCCAGTACTTTGGAAGGCCGAGGTAGGCAGATTACTTGAGGTCAGGAGTTCGAGACCAGACTAGCCAACATGGTGAAACCGCATCTCTACTAAAAATATAAAAATTGGCTGGTCATGGTAGTGCGTGCCTGTAATCCCAGTTACCCAGGAGGCTGAGGCATGAGACTCGCTTGAACCTAGGAAGTAGAGGTTGCAGTGAACTGAGATGGTGCCACTGCACTTCAGCCTGGGTGACAGAGTGAGACTTTGTATCAAAAAAAAAAAAAAAAAAGAAATTATAAAAAGGGACCAAATGGAAAAGCTGGAGCTGAAAAGTGCAAGGGATGTATTACATGCTGAAATGCATTCCCCCAGCTGCCCCTCAGTTCACACCCTGGTGTGTAATGACCAGTACCTCAGTCTGGCTATATTTACATGTAGGGCCTTCAGGAAGTGATTAACCTAAATGAGGCCGTTTAGATGCACCCTAACACAGTATGATGGGTGTCCCTGTAAGATGAGATTTGGATGCACACAGAAACACCAGGAATGCACACGCACAAAGAAAAGACTGTACGGGCCCAGTGAGTAGGAGGCCATCTGCAAGCTGAGGAAGAAGGCCACAGAAGAAGCCAAACCTGCTAACATCTTGATCATAGACTGCCCACTTCCAGAACTGTGAGACAATACATTTCCATTGCTTAAGCCACCTAGCCTGTAGTATTTTGTTATGGTAGCCCTGGCAAGCTAATACAAGCTGAAATTACATGTTCGTAAGAGGAGGTTCAATGGCATGCTTGAGCAGGCAGAAGGAAAAATATCAACAAACTCAAAGATAAGGTAAATAAAATTATCCAGATGAAGAGTAGAAAGAAAGAATGAAGAAAAATGGGTTGGGCACAGTGGTTCATGCATGCAATCCCAGCACTCTGGGAGGCTGGGGTGGGAGGATCGTTTGAGCCCAGGAGTTTGAGACCAGCCTGGGCAACATAGTGAGAACCTGTCTCTACCAAAAATACAATAGCTGGGCATGGTGGCATGCATCTGTAGTCCCAGCTACACAAGAGGATTACTTGAGTACAGGAGGTTAAGGCTACAGTGAGCCATGCTCACGTCACTATACTCCAGCCTGGGTGACAGAATGAGACCCTGTCTCAAAACAACAACAACAAAAGAAAAATGTACACAACCTGAGGTGCCTGTGGGACACCATCATACATATCATGGGAGCTCCAGAAGTAGAGGCACAGAAAAGGGCTGAAAACCAATTTGAAGAAATACCTAATGGTCAAACACTTCTAAAAACCGATAAAAGATTTGAACCTACACATCTAAGAAGCTCAACAAACTCTAAGCAGGGTAAAGTTAAAGAGATCCACATTGAGACACATTATAGTCAAACTGTAGAAATAGCCAAAGCTAAAGAGAATCTTGAAAGCTGCAAGAAAGAAGCTCCTAGTCACATAAAAGGAATCCTCACTAAAATTAACAGCTAATTTCTCATCAGAAATCAGGGAGGCCACAGGTGGTAGACAATCTATTTTGAATGATTTTTTTTTAAAAATCTGTCAATTAAGATCTGGCAAAAGTATCCTTTCAAGAATGAAGGAGAAACTTAAGACATTTTCAGAGAAACAAGCTAAGGATGTTCATTACCTGCAGACCCGCTCTATAAGAAATGCTAAAAAGGTCCTTCAGGCTGAGATAAAAGAACATTAGACAGAAATTCAAAGCCACACAAAAAAGCAAAGATTGCTGGTAAAGGTTAACTACATAGGTAAACATAAAAGTCACCATTGGTTGGGCTCAGTGGCTCACTCCTATAATCCCAGCACTTTGGAAAACTGACGCAGGTGCATCAGAGGTTGTGATCAGCCCAGTTAACATGGTGAAACCCCATTTCCCCACCAAAAAACAAAAATTAGCCAAGCATTGTGGCATGCACCTATAATCCCACTTACTCAGGAGGCTGAGGCAGTGGAATCACTTGAACCTAGGAGGCAGAGGTTGCAGTGAGCAGAGATCACGCCACTGCACTCCAGCCTGGGCAAGAGAGAGAGGAGACTCTTTCTCTAAAAAAAAAAAAAAAAAGCCATCATTGCTGCACTTTTGGTTTATAATTCCTTTGTTCCTATACGATTTAAAAGTCTAACGCATAAAATAATAATTACAAATCTGATGTAATCAGTGACAATGACAACATGAAGGTGGACAGACAGAAGATATACACTGCAGTGACTGTACTAAACCTAAGTTGGTATTATTCAATCTAAGTTGTTACAAGTTTAAAATGTTAATTGCAAACCCCAAAGTAACTACTAAGAAAATAACTAAAAACATACACCAAAAGAAGAGAATCAAAATGGTGTACTGCAAAACAAACCCAAAACCCCTAAATAATAAAAAGTCCGATGGGAGCAATAATGGAAGAATTGAGGAGTAAAAAACATGTAAGACATACAGAAAACAAATAGCTAAACGGTAAAGTGAATCCTTGCCAGTAGTTGGATTAAAAAACGACTCATCTACATGCAGTCTACAAGAGACTCACTTTAGATATAATGACACAAAGAGGTGAAAGCAAAACGATGAAAAAAGATATTCCATGTAAGCATAAAAAATGGCCTGAGATGGCTATATTCTCAGAAATAATAGATTTTAAGTCAAAAAAGGTTACAAGGGACAAAGAATTATACGTTGAGTAAAAAGGTTCAATCTATCAAGAAAATATAACAATTATAAACATGTATACACCTAACAAGATAACTCCAAAATATATGAAGCAAAAGTGGATAAAACTGAAGGAAGAAATAGACAATTCTATAATAAAAGGTGGAGACTCCAATAACCCCTTCCAAGAATGGATAGAAAAAAGCAGACAGAAGATCTATACGGCAATAGGAGACTTGAACATCATAAACCAGTTAAGTCTACTATAAAGACATATACAGGCATACCTCAGAGATACTGTTGGTTTAGTTCAAGAACACCGCAATAAAGCAATCAGCATAATAAAGTGAGCCACATACATTTTGGTAACCCAGTGCATATAAAAGTTATGTTTACACTATACTATAGTCTATTAAGTGTGCAATAGCAGGATGTATTAAAAAAAAATGTACTCGCCTTAAAAATACTTTATTGCTAAAAAAAAGCTAACAATCATCTGAGCCTTTAGCCAGCTGTAATCTTTTCTCTGGTGGAGGGTCTTATCTTGGGTGGATGGCTGCTGACTGATCAGGGTGGTGACCGAAGGAAGGGGTAGTTGTAGCAATTTCTTTCTTTCTTTTTGTTTCCCAAGAGAGGGTCTTGCTCTGTTGCCCAGGATGAAATGCAGTGGTGTGATCATGGCTCACTGCAGCCTCAACCTCCTGGACTCAAGCGGTTCTCCTGCCTCAGCCTCCCAGGTAGCTGGGACTACAGGCATGCATCACCATGTCCAGCTAATTTTTGTATTTTTTGTAGACAGCGTCTTGCCATGTTGCCCAGGATAGTCTTGAGCTCCTGGACTCAGGCAATCCGCCTGCCTCAGCCTGTCAAAGTGCTGGAACTATAGGCATGAGCCACCATGTCTGGCCAGGCAATTTCTTAAAATAAGACAATAGGGAAGTTTGCCACATCAATTGATTCTTCTTTTCACAAAAGATTTCTCTGTAGCATGCAATGCTGTTTGATAGCATTTTGCCCAGAGTAGAACTTCTTCCACAAAATTTGAGTCAATCTTTTAAAATTCTGCTTATGCTTTATCAATAAAGTTTATATTTTAAAGTAGGGGTGTCCAATCTTTTGGTTTCTCTGAGCCACAGCGGAAGAAGAACTGTCTTGGACTGCACATAAAACACACTAACACTAATGACAGCAGATGAGCTTAAACAAAAACAAAAACAAGAACAAAAACCTCAGCCGGGCGCAGTGGCTCACACCTGTAATCCCAAACACTTTGGGAGGCCGAGGTGGACGGATCACGAGGTCAGAAGTTGGAGACCATCTGGCCAACATAGTGAAACCCCTTCTCTACTAAAAATACAAAAATTAGCCAGGTGTGGTGGTACGCACACGTAGTTCAGCTATTCGGGAGGCTGAGGGAGGAGAATCACTCAAACCTGGGAGGTAGAGGTTGTAGTGAGCTGAGATTGCGCCACTGCACTCCAGCCTGGGCAACAGAGCGAGACTGCCTAAAATAAAAAAAACTCATGTTTTCAGAAAGGTTATGAGTATGTGTTGAGTCACATTCAATGCTGTCCTGGGCCACAGGTTGGAAAAACTTACTCTAAATCCTTTGTTGTCAATAATGTTCACAGCATCTTCAGCAGTAGAGTCCATTTCAATAAATCACTTTCTTTGCTCATCCCTAAGAAGCAACTTCTCATCCACTCAAGTTTTATCACGATTTTGCAACAATTCAGTCCCATCTTCAGGCTCCACTTCTGTTTCTATTTCTCTTGCTATTTCCACTACATCTCCAATTACTTCCTCCACTCAAGTCTTGAGCACCTCAAAGTCATCCGTGGGGGTTGGAATCAACTTCTGTTAATGCTGATATTTTGATCTCCTCCCACCAAGCACAAATGTTCTTAATGGCATCTAGAATACTGAATCCTTTCCAAAACATTTTCTTTCTTTCTGTTTGTTTGATTCTTTGTATTTTTTTTTAAAACAGAGTTTTGCTCTGGTGCTTAGGCTGGAGTGCAGTGGCACGATCCCAGCTCACTGCAACCTCTGCTTTCTGCCTTCAAGTGATACTCCTGCCTCAGCCTCCTAACTAGCTGGGATTACAGGCATGTGCGACCATGCTAATTTTTGTATTTTTTTTTTTTTTTAGTAGAGACAGGGTTTCACCATGTTAGCCACACTGGTCTTGAACTCTTGACCTCAAGTGATTCACCTGCCTCAGCCTCCCAAAGTGCTGGTATTACAGGTGTGAGCTACTGTGCTGCCTCCAAAACATTTTCAATTTACTTTGCCCAGAGATCCATCAGAGCATTAGAGGAATCACTATCAATAGCAGCTCTAGTAGCTATAGCCTTATAAAATATCCCTTTTTATTTTTTGAGATGGGGGGGTCTCACTTTGTCACCCAGGCTGGAGTGCAGTGGTGCAATCACGGCTCACTGCAGCCTTGACCTTCTGGCTCAGGTGATCCTCCCACCTCAGCCTCATGGGTAGCTGGGACTACAGGTGCACGACACCATGCTTAGCTAATTTTTTGCATTTTCTGTAGAGACAGGGTTTTACACGCTGTTCAGGTTGGTCTTGAACCCCTACACTTAAACAATCTGCCTGCCTTGGCCTCCTAAAGTGCTAGGATTACAGGTGTAAGCCACTGCACCTGGCTCAAAATGTATTTCTTAAATAATAAGACTTGAAAATTGAAACTGCTCCTTGATCCATGGGCTGCAGAATGGATATTGTATTAGCAGGCATGAACACAATACTAATGTTCTCATACATCTCCATCAGAGCTCTTGGGTGACCAACTGCATGTTAATGAGCAGTAATGTTTTGTAAAGAATCTTTTTCTGAGCAGGTCTCAACAGTGGGCTTAAAATATTCAATAAAGCATGCTGTAAACAGATAGGCTGTCTCCAAGCTTTCACTTCTATACAGCACAGGCAGAGTATACTTAGCATAATTCTTTTTTTCTTTTTTTAGACAGAGTCTCTCACTGTTGCCAGACTGGAGTGCAGTGGTGCAATCTCGGCTCACTGCAATCTCCACCTCCCTGGTTCAAGCGATTCTCCTGCCTCAGCCTCCCGAGTAGCTGGGACTACAGGCGTGTGCCACCACGCCCAGCTAATTTTTTTGTATTTTTAGTAGAGACAGGGTGTTACCATGTTGGCCAGGATGGTCTCAATCTCTTGACCTTATGATCCACCCACCTAAGCCTCCCAAAGTGCTGGGATTACAGGTGTGAGTCACTGTGCTCAGCCACTTAGCGTAACTCTTAAGTGCCCTAGGATTCTGGGAATGGTACCTGAGCATTGACCTCAACTTAAAGTTATCAGCTGCATTAGCCCCTAACGAGATAGTTAGAGCCTGTCTTTTGAAGCCAAGCATTGTCTTTCACTTTCTAGCTATGGAAGTCACAGATGGCATCTTCTTCCGATAGAAGGCTTTTTCGTCTACATTGAAAATCTGTTTAGTGCGGTCATCTTTATCAATTATCTTAGATCTTCTAGATAGCTTGCTATAGTTTCTACATCAGCACTCACTGCTTCACCTTGCACTTTTACACTATGGAAACACTTCTTTCCTTAAACCTCAAACCAACCTCTGCTAGCTTCAGACTTTCTTTCTGCAGTTTCCCCACCTCTCTCACAGCCTTCAGAGAAATTAAGAGAGTTAGGGTCTTGTTCTAAATTAGGTTTTGGCTTAAAGAAATGTTGTGGTTGGTATGATCTTCCATCCAGACCACTGAAACTTTCTCCTTATCAGCACTAAGGCTGTCGCTCTCTTATCATTCATGTGATCTCTATAGTAGCACTTTCAATTTCCTTCAAGAACTTTTCCTTTGCATTCACAATTTGGCTGTTTAGTGCAAGAAGTCTAGCTTTTGGCTTATGTTTGCTGTTGACATGCCTTCCTCACTAAGCTTAATCATTTCTAGCTTTTGATTTCAAGTAAGAAGCATATGACTCTTCCTTTTGTTGGGAACCAGCCCAACCCCGTTGGTGGGTGCCCCGTGTCCCCGCAGCGACAAAGGAGTGAGAAAAGAAATAAAGACAAAGACACAAGAATAGAATTTTACAGCATGGGTCCAGGGGTCTAACGCACTCTAGCAGGGTGATCCGCGTTGATATTCAGCTCTGGGTTTCCTGTACTTTTATTGGGTGCATTATCTTGTTAATCTTGCAGGCTCTGGGGAGGGGAGTTAAGGAGAAAGACAGCTGGGGGAAGAGCATGTGTTTGCAGCATTCAATAGCAGATGTAGTTCTCCTAAGAAATGCTAACTAAGGACACTGAGATTTTATCATCCATTGTCTATCCAGGTGTTTTGGCAAGAGAGGTGTAGCGGGGTAAGGCGCCATAAGGTCTGACCACCCACAATGCATCAAGGGGCTTTTATCTACTGAGTATTGTGGACACAGACCAATCGGAACTGCTCCATATTCTGAGAACATAGGCAAAGCCTGTGGCGTTCCGGTGATCTCTGCCCTGTAAGGCCTTCGGGCCTTACCAGCTCCCATCTGCAAAGACCCTCCGAGTCCTGTGAGCAGAGGTTGCATTTCCTTCCCAGAGTCTTTTGCATAAGCTCCCATTATGAGATCCTTACACAAACTCTACATTGGGAAGATATGTGTGACCAAAGCAGTTTTTCCTGCTCTGCAGCCACACCCCAGTGTTCCCCGGTTCTAGGGCGCTCTCAGATGGTCTTTACCATAGGCCTCCTGTTACCGCTTGATTCTGCTTTTGTTTTACTGCACCATAGTTTGGATACGATCCGTGGCACAAATCTCAGTGTATAAAAAGCAAAGCAAGCTTGTAATCATTTAAGTAACACAAGTCTGCCCCTGGCCATTTCTTACCGCACCTTTCACTTAAACACCAGGCCATTGTAGGTTTATTAAATGGCCTAATTTCAAGATGGTTGTGTCTCAGGGAATAGGGAGGCCTGAGGAGAGGGGGAAAGATGGAGAAATGGTAGGGTCAGTGAGTAGTCAGAACACACATTTAATGACTAAGTTTGCTGTACCTTAACGGGTGTGGTTCGTAGTGCCTCAAACAATTACAAGAATAAATCAAAAATCACTGATCAAAGACCACCATAACAAATATAATAATAATGAAAAGGTTTGAAATATTGCAAGAACTGCCAAAATATGACACAGAAACACAAAGAGAGCGTGTGCAAAAGGAAAGGAAAAATGATGCTGATAGACTTCCCCAATGCAGGGTTGCCACAGACTATCAATTTGTATTATCTGTGAAGCACGAAATGAGGTATGCCTTTATAAAACATGTCAACCACCAAGTGCACACAGGACATTCTCCAGGATAGATCATGTGTTACACCATAAAACAAGTCTTAATACACTTTAAAAGACTGAGTCTTTTTAAAAATACAAAGTATTTTTTCTAATCACAATAAAATGAAAGTAGCAATCGATAAGAGGGATAACTGAAAAACTGATAAATATGTGGAAATTAAACAATACCCTTAAAGACCTGTAACTATCAAGGACACGGAATCTCTCAATAAAGAAAAGATCCTAACCTGATGGCTTCACTGGTAAATTCTAACAAACATTTTAAGAAGAACCAACACCGATCCTTCTCAAACTTTTTTAAAAAACTAAAGAGGAGGAACTACTTCCTAACATAGTCTATTAGGTCAGGAGTGCCCTCTGATATGAAAGCCAGACAAAAACACTATACAAAAACTATAGACCAATATCCCTTATGAACATCAGAGTAAATATCAACAAATACTACCAAACCAAATTCAGCAGCATATTAAAAGAATTATACACCACCACCAAGTGAAATTTCTTCCTGGAATGCAAGGATAGTTCAACATATGAAATCAATCAAAGTAACACACCACATTAACAGAAAGAAGAAAAAAACATGTAAAACACGTATCATCTCAACTGACACAGAAAAAGTATCTGACACAATTCAGCACCCTTTCATGATAAAAACAAGAGGCTGGACATGGTGGCTCACATCTGTAACACTAGCACTTTGGGAGGCCGAGGTGGGCAGATTGCTTGAGCTCAGGAGTTTGAGACCAGTCTGGGCGGCATGGCAAAACTCTGTCTCTAAAAAACTGCCACGTGTGGTGGCTCTCACCTGTAATCCCAGCTACTTGGGAGGATCACTTGAGGCCAGAAGTTTGCGACCAGCCTGGATGACACAGCATGACCTTGTCACTAAAAATATGTGTGTGTGTGTGTGTGTGTGTGTGTATATTTTTTTAATTAGCCAAGCATAGTGGTACACAGTTATAGTCCCAGCTACTCGAGAGACTGAGGCAAGAGGATCATTTGAGCCCAAGAGTTTTAGGCTAAAGTGGGTTGTGATCATACTACTGTAGTCCAGCTTGGGTGGCAGAGGGAGATTCTGTCCAAAAAGGAAAAAAAAAAAAAAGAGAAAGAAAACTACAAAACACTGCTGAAAGAAATTAAACAAACAAATAAATAGATATCCCATGTTGATTATAGATTGGAAGACATAGTATTGTTAAGATAATAATACTACCCAAAGCAATACACAGCAAAAACCCTTCCCCTTAACTTTGGGTGAATATGGCATTTATCCATATTCTCTGACCTGCAACATGCTAAACTTCTACAGGTTTTCCTATTACAAACTCATAGGCAACTGTGACCTATACGGAGAGTACCGCTGCTGTTTCAGTTATTTAGATGACGTAATAGAAGTAATTAATTAGCTTACTAAAAAACCTCATCAAGCCGGGCACGGTGGCTCACGCCTGTAATCCCAGCACTTTGGGAGGCCAAGGCAGGTGGATCACGAGGTCAAGAGATCAAACCCACTCTGGCCAACATGGTGAAACCCTATCTCTACCACAAATACAAAAATTAGCTGGGCGTGGTGGTGTACCCCTGTGGTCCCAGCTACTCGGCAGGCTGAGGCAAGAGAATTGCTTGAACCCAGGAGGCAGAGGTTGCAGTGAGCCGAGATCGTGCCACTGCACTACAGACTGGCAACAGAGCAAGACTCCATCTCAAAAAAAAAAAAAAAAAAAAAAACCCTCATAAAACACTATAGTCAATGTACTGTGGGGGACTTCAAAGACAATCAATAAATTTCACAGTCCAGCTGGGTACAGTGGCTCATGCTTGTAATCCCAGCACTTTAGGAGGCTGAGGTGGGCAGATCACTTGAGCCCAGGAATTCAAGACCAGCCTGGGCAACACAGCAAGACCCCATCTCTACAAATATGCAAAAATTAGCCAGGCATGGCGGCATGCACCTGACATACCAGCTACTCAGGAGGCTGAAGAGGGTAAATTGCTTGAGCAGGGGAGGTCAAGGCTGCAGTGAGCCGTGATTGCCACCACTGCACTCCAGCCTGGGTCACAGAGTTAAGACTCTGTCTGGAAAAAAAAAAAAAAAAGACATAGTGGAAATGGGGCCAAGTTAAAGGGAGACAGTGGCCTGAAACTCCACTTCCTATCTATACCAGGCAATTCTGACAGGATCAGCAAAGTAACACTCACTTGGAGGGCCCAGAGGTAAAAGCCAGAGTACTCCCCTGAGATACCTAAGGCCTACCCTTCTAGCCCCAGCCATTCCACTTAACTAATCCCAAGTGTCAATGTAGTTCAGTCCTACATCCAGCTTAAGAACTAAGAGTTGATTCTAACAATATTCAGGTATACAGTGAGGGACTCAAAAGCAAATTTCAGACCTGAACAGAATGTTTCCCTCTCAATAATTAAAACCAACACAGGGGTCTGTGGATATATTCCGGAATTCCAAAAAGGAAAAAAAGGAAAGAAATAGACAAAGAGTACATTTTAAACAACAATTTTAAATTGATGTTTTTTCTTCACAAACTTCAGAAAAACATCATCTCTGAATAACGTATAAGGAAGATGAGAGAAAACAGAAGAATGATATGAAAAAAGAGCAGACTGAATTAACGATAGGGTATCAGGAAACTAATATAGTGCAGAAATTTACACAGGCGATAAGCAGAATTACAACAGCAAAAAAATGGATTCGATAATATAGAAGGCATTTTAGTAGGTATTTTACTAAATACCTTCTTCGGTAGAAGGAACTTCTACTAAAATACAGGAAAAGGATAAAAACATGAAAACAGCAAGAGAGAAGATGATAAAGCAGGGGAACCGAGGAGAGATCAATGTACAGCCTGTTAATGTCCTTAAGAGAAACAACCAGGGTATGTGAAATAAAAAAAATAAATTTAATTGAAGAAAACTGCCCCAAGTGGAAAACCTTGAGTATTCAGAAGAACCTCACCTCAGTAGTGGGGACAAATTAATTCTAGGCAAAATGCAGTTCTGGTCCTGCCAAACAAAGCTTAAAAACAAGCCTCAGAAGGATCAAACTGTTTCCAACTTAATTATGTTCCAGAATGAAACTTGAGAACATTTACATAATACAAAAATATCCAGCACCGAACAAGGTAAAACTCATATCTGACATCAAATTTAAAAATCACCAGGCATGCCAAGAACTAGGAAAATATAACCCAGGATAGTGAGGTGGGGGTGGGAATCAATCAACAGAAACAGATCCAGAAATGACAAGAGATTTATACAACTGGTAGACAATTCTATATTCTATATTTTCAAGAAAGTAGAGGAAAGATTAACCATGTTAGGTAGAGACAAGGAAACTATTGAAAAAAAATAAAAGACCCAAATGAAACACCTAGAGATTTATAAAACACACAACATACACTGAGATAAGAATAACAACAGAATTAACACTGCAGAACATTAGTGAACTTGAAAACATGGCAACAAAAACCTACTCAAAATAAAACATAGGGGGAAAAAAAGCAAAGTAAAAAAGGCAAAAAGGGAATAGAGCATCAGTGAGCTGTGAGACAACTTCCAGATGCCTAATATAGACCTAATTGTGGTGGGGAAGGCAAAAAGTTTTATGTGATAAGCTATGAGACATGTAAAAACAACATATATATTGTTTTATATATTAAAAACTATATATATGTAAAAACAATACACACACACATTTTATATACAGGTGAAAACAACAGTCAAAGCTTTTTCAAATTTGATGCAAACTACAAACTCACAGACCTAAGCAGCTCAACAAACTCCAAGCATAAGAAACATAAAAAAAAAAAACTACAGCAAGGCACATCATAATCAAATCACTCAAAATCAGTGGAGAAAATCTTAAAAGCAGCCAGAGAAAAAAGAGCCCTTGTGTACAGAGAACCTCAGAAGCAATGCAAGCCAGGAGACAGCAGACCAACATTTTTAAAGTACTGAAATTAAGAGGGGGAGGGGAGGGAAAGGCCAGCCAACTTAGAATTCTATATCCACAAAAATATCTTTCAAAATGAAAGCAAATACTTTTCCAGACATAGAAAAGTTGAAAGAATTTTTATCACCAAAAAGGTCAAAAGTAAAAAAAAAAAAGTCACATGAAAACAAAAGTCAAGCAACACAATACTAATATCAAAGTGATTTCAATGTAAAAATCATCAAATAGGATGAAAGTTTATTGTTAACTGATGAATTCTATAATTCACAATGAAAAGTTTACTCTGAACTTTTATGTGTCACAGTACAATGTTAGAAAATAAGGCAACAGTAACAGAAATATAATTGTAGTAAGAACTATAAATATCCCTCTTAAATCCTTAATAAATCAAGTAGACAAAGGATAAGAATCTATAGGTTGAGACAGCTATCATTAATAAAGCTAGTTTAATGAAATACCTCTACACTCTACAAATAATACTCCTTCTTTTCCAATGTCTGTAGGACATTTACAAAAATGATAATATACGTGGCTACAGCGATCAATAAATTCCCCAAAGCAGAAATGCATGAGCACATTTGATTATATGTGACTATACAATGGATTACACATTGTGATAAAACTAGAAATGTTAAAAATAGAGGGAGAAGAGGAAGACAAGGGAACAGGGTAGGAGAAAATTCATGAATTTTATACAAAACTATGGTATCAAAATTGGAAGGCAAAATATTTCAGTACTTTTTAGTACAAGCCAATTTCATTTATTAACGCAGAAAAATTATAAATCACATGGCATTCTGGTTTGTATACTTTAATCTCTTGTCGGTGTAGTATATCATAAGCATGATACATTGAAGAAACTGAGTTATTAGTCCAATCATACTAAGGGCAAGTTCCTAGATTACGGTGAAATTACCATCAGAAAGCCATTTCAGATCTCCATTGGCTCTCTTCCACTCAAGACTAACCCTGGTGACAGACACATCATTACTTGTGCTTCCTTCTACAAGTGACAATGAGTGATGGTAGATAAATCTGGAAAAAGCCCAATGGGACGTCTGCATTGGGGCAGCACTGAAAACTTCTAAGTGACATGCTGTGGGGCAAGGTTAAGGAAGGTTGATCTGTTGACGGACTAAAGCAGAAGAAAGTCTGCAGTAGAAGCTAATTATAAGATTTCAACAAGTATAGTCTATCACATATACTAGTAATTAAAGTAACAGTGGGGCCAGGCACAGTGGCATACGCCTGTAATCCCAGCCCTTTGGGAGGCCAAGGTAGGTGGATCACTTGAGGTTAGAAGCTCGAGACCAGCCTGGCCAACCTGGTGAATCCCTGTCTCTACTAAAAATACAAAATTAGCTGGGCATGGTGGTGTACACCTGTAATCCTAGCTACTTGGGAGGCTGAGGCAGGAGAATTGCTTGAACCCCGGAGGTGGCGGTTGCAGTGAGCCGAGATCATGCCACTGCACTCCAGCCTGGGCAATAAGAGCAAAACTACGTCTCAAAAAAAAAAAAAAAAAAAAAAAGTAACACTGGGTATGGAAAAGAGGTGGAATTGATGAAACTGACAGAACTGGTAGGCAGAAGATACAGCGGTAGTACAAGGTAAAAATGATACCATCAAGAAAATAAACAGATAACCCATAGAATGGGAGAAACTATTTGCGGATCATGTAACAAATGAGTGACTTGCATCCAGAATACCTAAAGAACTCTCACAACTCAAGAATAAAAAGGTAAATAACCCAACTGAAAAACAGATAAAAGATTTGAAGAGACATTTCTCCAAAGAAGATATACGAATAACCAATAAACACGTGAAAACCTCTCAACATCATTAGTAATTGGGAAAACGCAAATAAAAATTGTAACACACCCCTTTTCTCACTCACTAAGATGGCTGTGATAAGTAAGATAAACAATAACAGGTGTTGGTGAGGATGTGTATTAGAACCCCCATACATTGCTGGTGGGCATGTAAAATGGTACAGCTACTGTGGAAAATAGTGTGGCAGCACCTTGGGAAGTTAAACAGTCACCATGTAATCCAACAATTCTACTCCTAGGTATGTACCCAAGAAAAATGAAAACATACGATGTCCACACTAAAATTTGTACATGAATTTTCATAACTGCATTATTCTTAAAAGCCAAAAAGTGGAAACCATCATAAGCTCCATCAACTTTTGACTGTATAAACAAATGGGATATATCCTTAGAATAGGATATTTGGCAATAAAAAAGAAACACTGATAGATATGACAACATGGCTGGCCCTTGAAAATGTTACACTAAATGAAAGAGGTTGCACACAAAAGGCCGTATCTTGTATGACTCCATTTATGTGAAATGTCCAGAACAGACAAATCTACAGAGACAGAAAGTAGATTCGTACCTGATACAAACTAGGGGTAGAAGAAATGGGGAGCAACTGATAATTGGGTTTCTTTTAGGGGAGACAAAAGTTCTAAAATTAGATTGTGGTGATGGGTACACAACTCTGTGTATATACTGAAAAAAACACCTCTCTTTATTGAATGACAAATTATGTCTCTATAAAGCTGTTTAGAGTAATGCAGGCGGAGCATGGTGGCTCATGCCTGTAATTCCAGCACTTTGGGAGGCCACAGCAGGCAGATCACAATGTCAGGAGTTCAAGACCAGCCTCGCCAACATGGTGAAATCCTGTCTCTACTAAAAATACAAAAATTAGCTGGGCGTGGTGGTGGGCACCTGTAGTCCCAGCTACGCGGGAGGCTGAGGCAGGAGAATCACTTAAACCCAGGAGGCAGAGGTTGCAGTGAGCGGAGATATTTCCACTGCACTCCAGAAAAAAAAACAAGACCCAATAAGATACCAGCAGTTTTACATCATTTTGCACTTTTCTTTTTTAATCCAATAGCAACAGTTCTAAAGCAAACATACCAACCCCAGCCTGTTGCACCATGCTTCTTAAAAGCTGTTTGGCTTTTTTAAAGCAGATGAAGGACAACATACTGAAGAATTTCTGAACTAGATGACCTTCAAGATTCCTTCCAACTTTGATGAGTTTAATAGCAGCCACTATTTATTATTCAGCCAAGGAACTGTAAGTGAAATTTTATACGTGATTTAAACACCAATTAAACATCCTAAAAACACAGATGCCGGCAATATAATAGGAAAGCAGACCCACAAGCTACTTATCACGAAGTCCTTCAGAGATTTCTTTAATCAGAGCATATGGTAATTTGCATGCTTACTATAGAAAGCACATTTAAACATAGTAAATGTTGCTTCAGTAAATTTAAAGCCTGGCACACATGTACAAAAATACCAATACCCTATGCCTACTCATTATATGAGCGAAATGCTTTACAGTTCACAAAGCACACTACGTAAACCTGGGTTGTGCAACACTCCTGTATCATTGCATCCTTCTAAAAGATGAGTAAACTGAAGCTTAAATTAAAAGACCTGCCCATGGTTACACATCTCAGAAATGGCATGTCCGGATTCAAACAGAAGTATAACTCCAAATCTAACACTTTTCTAAGTTAAAAAAAAAATCACTTGGCAGAAAAATTTTTCTGACATTAAATGTCCTATCAGTGCAAAGTATGGCATTGGTTGGCCTTAGAATATGTAACATCTCTTCAAAAGAGAAGAAAGAATCTTCTGGTCTAGCGCAATTAAAAATCTTAACAAAATACATTATTTTTGCTAAAAGAGAAATGATTACAGTAAGTAATTTTAAAAATGGTATTATGAGCAAGTTTATAGCTTACCTAATGCAAAGCTGTATTCCTGGGGTAAAGTTCCTTACGCCATGGCCATCAAAAAGCAATATGAATAGAATGAGGAAGAACCCATTTCAGTTTTGCTTCCAATTAAAATCACATTGACTTCTGAAAGGAAGAGTAATAGTGAAACTGTAAAAGAGAGGCTAAGTACATCTGTGCTCGCTAATAAACACTAGAGGTGTACATTAGTGGCAGAAAGAAAAGTAATCAAGACTGGTATTTTTGTTTATATTAAATTCCATTCTGCAACTTTGTAGCTCCTGCCTCTATATTTAAAAGAAAATAAACTTATTTTGTAATAATTTTACATTTTTTAAAAAACTGAAAAGACAGTAAATTTCCATCTACCTTTCATCCATTACTATGGCATATTCATTAAAACTAGAAAACCAACATGGTCAATGACTATGTAATTTTGCAGAATTAATATATCCTTTGGAAGAGCGCTACTGGTCTCCTGACCATTGTCAATCAGTATTCTTATATTTCTTTCCTAATTAGAGCACTCTGGTCAAATAACTTAGTAAAATCTATTTTAAGATTTTTTTTTTTTAAAACAAGCCACCTACTTTATGAATATGTTACAAATAAGATAAAAGTCCCTATTCTAACTGCAAATATAAACAGGAAAGGAAAAGTTCAGGCCAAACGTGGTGGCTCACACCTGTAATCCCAGCACTTTTGGAGGCCGAGGCAGGGGTTCGAGACCAGCCTGGCCAACATGGTGAAACCCTGTCTCTACTAAAAATACAAAAATTAGCTAGGTATGGTGGCGCATGCCTGTAATCCCAGCTACTCGAGAGGCTGAGGCAGGAGAATCACTTGAATCTGGGAGGCAGAGGTTGCCGTGAGCCGAGAATGCACTATTGAACTCCAGCCTGGGCAACAGGGCGAGACTCTATCTCAGAAAAAAACAAACACAAAGGAAAAAAAAAAAAAAAAAGGAAAAGTTCATGAAAATGATACTATTCAATTAATTTTCAGACATGTACTTTTTTTTCACATTTTATAATTCCTTAAATCAGAATGTGATCACTAGGTGGCAGTTTTAATACCGTCACTGCCTGAGACAATGATAGAGAACTGCCGAGGGCCTCATCAATGTTCTTGACGGCACAAAGGATGACACTCTGGAAAAAACATGGACAAAACTCTGAACTGAAAAGTATACAGAAGAGTAGAACTTTGAATATTAAGTTTAATGAACACTTTAACCAATTCTTATTTTTCCTTTGTATATATGCATTAGAATAGGCACTGATATCATTTTTTAGTGTCTAAGTCTAAAAGTATTTTCAATAATAGAAAGTCTAAATGATAAGAGCACATTAAGCCATAGTTTAATTAGCAGTGTTTCTCTCTTCCTTGGTGGTACATAAAATAATCAACAGCATCTAGGATTCAATAAAATAAAGTAGTAATTCATTTGCTATATCTTATTAGAAAGCTTGATAAACTACCTTAAAGGCAAACAGATAGCTTAAATAGGAAATTTTTAAAAATGAAAAAACCACAAAGGCATCCCCTATAAGAAAACTCAAGAAATAACACATAATTTTGCACTATCGTAAAAGGGCTATTTTTCAACCTTATGAGTTTTCTTCCTGTGAAGAGTATAATTATCAAGCATCCTACTTATGAGCAGATTCTTGCACTGATTCCAAGAAAGGCAGAGGGAGGAGAGCCAGGGCAGAAAGCTAAGTGGAAAGCCTGAGGAAGATTTTAACCAAATTAATTTAACTAAACTTTTCTAAGAATCTCAGCTGTACCCACTGCTGTAAAGCGAGTAGGAATCAATAAACACAGGTTCAACTAAATGTTCCTAACAGCTACAGAATGAATTTTGAAAAATTACATTTAAAAGGAGCTTATTGGTTTCAGGTGTCTCCAATGAATATTTTTGTACTGTACAAAATAGACATCAAACTTTGACTTAACCATTTTAAGCATTTTTAAGAGTCCAGTTCAGTGAAGTACATTGACAATGTTGTGCAACCATCATCACAACCCATTTCCAGACCTTATTCATCAACCCCAAAAACTCTGTATCCATTAAGCAATAACTCCTCTCCTGGTAAACTGTTTTACTTTCCGTCTCTTAACTGGTCTGTTCTCGGTACTTCATTTAAGTGGTCTCAAACAATATTTGTCCTTTTGTGTGTGGTTTATTTCTCCCGTGGTACTTTTGTAAAGCAAAGAATAAAGCCCCCATTATTAGGTTTCTTATAATTTAACTGAAAATACTGGACAATCTCTCAATAAAGCATGCAGCTCTCCCAGAAACCCTGCTACTGTCCCAATAGCCCCAAAGGAGATCTCAGCCTGGCCCTTCCTTAGCCTGTAGACAGGCCTGTTAAACAGCTGTAACTGAACGAGCAGGCTCCAAAGATCCATAGAGACCATCCCGTGGTGAGGGGATGGAGCAAAGGGATTTGGGAAGGTGTGCAGGCCTGAAAAACCACAGGCGAAAAAACGCGAGAACTCAAGCTGCTCTGGCCCTAAGATGCGCCTCCTGTCTCCCTGACAGACGCTCCTGCACTCTGACACTTAAGTTGGGCGACACCTGCCAGAGTTGCGGCCAAACTGTGGTGGAGTCACTGAGAGTGTCACCAGTGCAGGCAGCTTCACGGGGTCATGAGTCATGGCTCAGAGGTCTGGGCAGTCCTGCCCCACCCAGACAAACTCAGTTAGGAAAGAGAAACGAGAAAAAACAGAGTTGGCATAAAGAGAGAAACAGAGATGACCAAAAAGCCAGACTGACAGGCTCTGAATCAGAGTAAAGGCTGAGTGGCAGACACAGAGTGAATAGACACAGAGACAAGGTGGAGACAGATATAAAACAGTATCCAGATACACAGAGATACCCCGAGAAAGACGAAGTGGAGCGAAATATCACGTTGACAGGGACAGAGCTGAAAGACAAAAAGGGCAGGTTGCAACAGGTGACAGAGACAGCAACGGGGGTGAAACAGACGATTAGCAAAGTCTAGGCGCAGTCTTTCTCCCAGCTCGGCTCGTCAGGCCTCACGCACGGGTGGCTCGAACCCCAGGCCACCAAGCCGCGTCCACCCTACGCCCCGAAAGGCCAGCGGACAGACGGGGGCAGGATCTCTAAGCGCCGTGGCCGGCCGAGCTCCGCCGCCGCGGGGGTGACCTTGGGCGAGAGGCTGCCCCAAGGGCCTTGGTGTCGCGCTCTGCGCGCCATGTGGGCAGGAGACTGCGGGTTTCGGAGCTGGGGAGCCCGGACGCCAACCACCCGCGCAGGGCTTTAGCAAGCCGGTCCACGGAACTGGCCTGGCGGGTCAAGCCGCGCGTGCGTCGGGGCCTGTAGAGGAGTCCTTAACTCCCCCACCGACTTCTCCTCCCCTACCCTTGCCGCCCATTGTCCTGGCCCCGCGGTACCTGCCGAGGGCTCAGCACTCACATCCCCCGCCACAGGTATTCTCTCAGCCGCCGGCGCAGGCCTGGTCTAGCCTTCGCTGCCGCAACAGATTCAGTCTGCGCCTTCTGCCCCCGGAAACGCTTCCCGGTCCCGCCCCCCGAAACTGACAGTGCTTCCGGGGGTGCGTCAGAGAGAAAACGGAGTGCGCATGCGGGACTCACATTTGTAGCCCAACGTCAGGAGAGGCAGCCGAGGTAGCGGGCGCCTGCGCAGTACAGTCTGGAGCGAGTCAATCAATTTTGCGGACTGACTACGCTGTTGGAAATAGGGGAGTGGACACCGGGTTCTAAACCCTGTTGAAACTTTGACGTAGGCCTGGCGTGGTGGCTCACGCCTGTAATCCCAGCACTTTGGGAGTCCGAGGCGGGAGGATCGCTTGAGGCTAGGAGCTCGAGACCAGCCTGGTCAACATGGGGAAACCCCGTCTCTACAAAACATACAAAAATTAGGTGTAATCCCAACTACTTGGAAAGCTGAGACAGGCGAATCGCCTGAACCCGGAAGGCAGAGGTTGCAGTGAGCCGAGATCGTCCCACTGCACTCCAGCCTGGGCATAGAACGAGACTCTATGTCAAACAACAAAAACAAAAACACCTTGACCTTCTCCGTCTCTTCTCTAAACAAATAAAAACCTTGACCTCTGTTTGCCTAGTGGAGATTGTGTCCAAATCCATTTCCACCTCCACAGCACCCATCCCGCTGTTTGTCATGTAGTAGATGCTCAATAAATGTTCAATAAAAGGACCAGTGCCCTTCTGTGGGCTGCATTGTGCTGGGCACTGGGATCACAAAGATGGTAGGACAGAAACGAACTCTCTAGCCTCTAATTCTCCCACTGCCTCCCAAAATCTTCCATATCTCTTTCTTGCCTGTTTCCGCCCCACCATGTTAGTGTAGAAGAGAGATAGGTCCTTAGCGGTAAGACTTACGTTTAGAATACCCTTTTAAATGCTGGATACATTTGCAAGAAAGCAAAATTATCTGAAGCCAGGAGGAAAACAAGAACACAAGCCTGGGAAGTTAAACAATTGATATTCAGAAATTAGGCAGAGGTACAGTCTGCATCTGTTCCGATCCATTGGTGCATGTGCTATACTGACAAATATCTTAAAAATTATGTCTGTGTTATGTGAGCTATGAATGAAGAGTCCCCCTAAACAGGCTTTGTGTGAGCAACATGGCTGTTTATTCACCCAGGTACAGGCGGGCTGAGTCTGAAAAGAGAGTCAGTGGAGGATTGAGGGATGGGTGTTGATTTTATAGGTTTGGGGTAGGCAGTGGAAAATTACAGTTCAGGGTGTTTTTTTGCAAGCTGGGAGGGGGTCGTAGGGTCTGGAGTCACGAGGTTGACCTATCAGTTGAGCAAGGTCAGTTACAAAGTCCAGTTGCCTTATCAGTTGAGGCAGGAATAAGGAACAATAGAAGAATGTCTCAAAGTTAATTAGGTGCCACAGGGGTTGGTCATTCTTCTCCTTTTGTGGTTTTCCAGTTATTTCAGACTTTCTAGTTCCAGGAACTCATCTGGAGGTGTGTGTGCAGGTCACAGAGGTTACCATGCAGTCCGTGGTGCAGTCAGTCAGCCTAAAAGACCTTACATTCTGGAGATAGGTAAACACTGATACTGCTACCAGCTATAGCAGCATTCACCTGGGTCCAGGCAGGATAAGAGCCAAATTGCAACATCAGGTTGGGATCCAAGAAGAAATATGTCTTCAGGTGAAGGATAAACTATGGGAGGAAAATCTGCCATACAGATGTGGGCAGCAATTAAAGTTGTCTCTCTGTGCCTTGCTTCTGAGGGGAAGGGGAAAACATTCCCCCAGAGGATTCATGGCCAAAAAGTCTGGCTGTCACATGGCCACACAATTTGCATAGTCCAAAAGCCCACAATCTGAACGTTTTAATTTGGAATGAACTTGAGTAGGTGGTGCCTGTAGTATTTGACCAAAACGAACACAAACCTTCTCTGGAAGAACTCACTGGCAATGCAGGTTTCAAAGAATTCTCACAGATAGGTTTCTAAATAAATATGAATATACAACCAGAAACCACACACCCCCTGAGGAAATAAGTGGAGAAGACAAGCAGTAGAAGTGGATCTGTACCTGCTTTAGATATTAGATATTTTAGAACCAGAACATAAAACAAGCGTGCTTAGAAAAACAAAGGAGCTAAAAACACAAGTGAGTATCAAGATACTCTTGAAAAATCGCCAGGCAGCCAGGCATGGCAGCTCATGCCTGTAATCTCAGCATCTTGGGAGGCTGAGGCAGGCAGATCACCTGAGGTCATGAGGAGTTAAGATCAGCCTAGCTATCATGGTGAAACCCCGTCTCTACTAAAAATACAAAAAAATTAGCCAAGCATGGTGGCAGGCACCTATAATCTCAGCTATTTGGGAGGATGAGGAGACAGGGGAATCGCTTGAACTCGGGAGGTAGATGTTGCAGTGAGCCTAGATCTCAACATTGCACTCCGGCCTGGGCAACAAGAAGGAAACTCTGTAAAAGGAAGGAAGGAAGGAAGGAAGGAAGGAAGGAAGGAAGGAAGGAAGGAAGGAAGGAAGGAAGGAAGGGCAAATGTAAAAGTGAACCATATAGGAGTTATAGACATAACTTATTGGGATGTATATGTATAGCTCATTGGAAAGGTTAAATATCAAATGATAGATTTGTGCACTGGAAGAGAGGTTTAAAGAAAATAACGTAAAAAGCATCTCAGAGAGACGAGAAAACGTAAGAGTGAGAAGGTCCGTCCTATGCTTATCAGTCATGTTAGGAGACAATAAAGTGAATGTGGGCAAGGCAATTGTCCAATAATGATGGCTGAGAATTTTCTGGAATTGACAGGGTCCTCAGGAAGCACAATGAATCCCAAGCAGGATAAGGAAAAAGAAAACCTAGATCCATTTTGGTGAAACTAGAGAATACTGAAGAATAACAGGTGATAGTAAAAGCAGATGCAGAGGCCATGTGTGGTGGCTCATGCCTATAATCCCAGCACTTTGGGAGGCTGAGGTGGGCACATCACCTGAGGCCTGGCCAACATGGTGAAACACCATCTTTACTAAAAATACAAAAAATTAGCTGGGCATGGTGGTATGTGATGCTGGTGTGTGCCTGTAATCCCAGCTACTCAGGAAGCTAAAGCAGGAGAATCACTTGAGTCCTGGAAGTGGAGATTGCAGTGAGCCAAGGTGGCACCACTGCACTCCAGCCTGGGCAACAGAGCAAGACTCCGTCTCAAAAAAAAAAAAGAAAAAAAGAAAAAAAGGCAAACAAGAAAGTGGAATATTAGTATACAAAGTATAAGAGCTTTATTGAAATTAAAGCATTATAAAAGTGTCAGTTATCTACCAGTGTGTGTGTCTATCAAACACAAAACCTGAGACACATATATTTGTTTATTTATTTATTTAGAGACAGGGTCTCACACTGTCACCCTGCTGGAATGCAGTGGCATGATCATGAGTCACTGCAGACTCAACCTCCTGGGCTCAAGCAATCCTCCTGCATTGGCCTCCCATGTAGCTGTGACCACAGGTGCACACCACCATGCCCAGCTAATTTTTAATTTTTTCTTAGAGATGGGGTCTCACTTTGTTGTCCAGGCTGATCTTGAGCTCCTGGGCTGAAGTGATCCTCTTACCTCACCCTCCCAAATTCCTGGGATTACAGGCATGAGGCAACACACCTGGTCACCTATATTTGTTTTTGTTTTTTTTTTGAGACGAACTTTCACTCTCGTAGCCCAGGCTGGAGTGCAATGGTGCCATCTTGGCTCCCCACAACCTCTGCCTCCCAGGTTCAAGCTATTCTCCTGACTCAGCCTCCTGAATAGCTGGGATTATGGGTGTGTGCCACCATGTCTGGCTAATTTTGTATTTTTAGTGGAGACAGGGTTTCTCCATGTTGGTCAGGCTGGTCTTGGATTCCCAACCTCAGGTGATCTGCCCACCTCAGCCTCCCAAAGTGCTGGGATTACAGGCATGAGCTACTTTGGCCAGCCTGTTCACCTGTATTTGTTGCTCACACGTCTGGAGTCTGTTGGGAGTGGGTTAGGAAGCACTGCTGAGCTTGGCTGGGCTTGCTTACGTATCTGGGGTCAGCTGATCTATGATGGCCTTGATTGGGGGGACTTGACTGCTCAGTATTTCTCTCACTTACCAGCTGTGTAGACTGGGTAAGTTCTCATGGCAATCGCAGGGAGGCAAAAGGGAGTCAATGGACATGCACAAGCGCATTTTCAAGACTTGTTACATCTCATTGACCAGAGTAAGTCACATAGCTGCGTCCTGAATTATAGAAGGAGGGAGCTGTGAAGGTTTATGGCAAAGGGTTTGCACACAGGAAGGAGTGAAGAATTGAAGCTATTAGTTCAATCAATCCAAGGTCCTTCTATTATCCATAAAAATGGTAATTAATTTTGGGGCTGGGCATGTTGGCTCATGCCTGTAATCCCAGCACTTTGGGAGGCCGAGGCAGACAGATCACTTGAAGTCAGGAGTTCAAGATCAGCTTGGCCAACATGGTGAAACTCCATCTCTACTAAAAATACAAAAATTAGCAGGGCATGGTGGCAGGTTCCTGTAATCCCAGCTACTTGGGAGACTGAGGCAGGAAAATCACTTGAACCTGGGAGGTGGAGATTGCAGTGAGCTGAGATTGGGCCACTGCACTCCAGCCTGGGTAACAGAATGAGACTCCATTAAAAAAAATTGATTAATTTTAGACTTTTAATTAAAAATGAATGTTAAAATTTTGAGGGTTACCAGTGAAAGAATAAAAGTAGAGTTCTAGGCCAAAAATTGCAGAATTAAAAAAAAAAAGCAAAAAAAAGGAAGAAAATAATGGCAGAAACAAGAGAAAATAAAAAATAGCTAAAGTACAAAGCACAAAATGTAGTGGAAACATGATATTTTTTAAAAATCAAGCTATACACTATTTAAAACACAAACCTAAAGAAAATTTAAGGCTGGGCATGGTGGCTGACTCCTGTAATCCCAGCACTTTGGGAAGCAGGTGGATCACTTGTGCCCAGGTGTGTTTAAGACTATCCTAGACAACATGGTGAAACCCCATCTCTACAAAAAATTAGCTGAGTGTGGTGGTGCACACCTGTAATATCAGTTACTCGGGAGGCTGAGGTGAGAGGATCACCTGAGCCCAGGAGGTGGAGGCTGCAGTGGGCCATGATAATGCCACTGCACTCAAGCCTGGGCAACAGAGTGAGACCCATCTCAAAAAAAGAAAAAAAGAAAAAAAGAAAAAGAAAATGAAAAAGAGAAAATTTGAAGTAAAAGAATTGCAAAAGAGATTCTGTGCTGGGTAAATTATATTAACATTGGATAAATAAGGATGCATGTGGCAACTCATTCCCCTAATCCCAACCCTTGGAAGGCCAAGGTGAGAGGATCACTTGAGGCCGGGAGTTTGAAACCAGCCTAGGCAATACAGTGAGATCCTGTCTCTATAAAAACTAAAAAATTTCAGCCTGGGCAACATAGTGAGACGCTGTCTCTTCAAAAAATAAAAAAAATCGCCAGGTGTGGTGGTGCACACCTGTGGTCCCAGCTACTCGAGAGGCTGAGGTGGGAGAATTACTTGAGCCCAGGAGGTCAAGGCCACAGTGTGTTGTGACTGCACCACTGCATTCCAGCTCGGTCAACTGAGTAAGACCCTATCTAAAAAAAAAACACACAACAAATAAACAAAAAAACAATCCAGGTGTGGTGACACCTGTAGTCCTAGCTACTGAGAAGGCTGAGGCAGGAGAATCGCTTGAGCCCAGGAGTTTGAGGCTGCAGTGAGCTATATTCACGCCACTGCATTCCATCCAGCCTGGGCAACAGAGTGAGATTTAGTCTCAAAAGACAAAAAACAGGCCGGGCCAGGTGGGTCATGCCTGTAATCCCAGCATTTTGGGAGGCCAAGGCGGGCGGATCACGAGGTTAAGAGATCGAGACCATCCTGCCCAACATGGTGAAACCCCATCTCTACTAAAAAATACAAAAATTAGCTGGGCATGGTGGCATGCACCTGTAGTCCCTGGGAGGCTGAGGCAGGAGAATTGCTTGAACCCGGGAGGCAGAGTGGTTGCAGTGAACTGAGGTCACACCACTGCACTCTAGCCTGGTGCCTGGTGACAGAATAAGACTCTGTCAAAAAACGAAAAAACAAAAAAACATTGGATAAATAGACTCTAAAACAAAAAGCATTTCTAGAAGTATGTGGTAGCTTGTATTGTTGTTTTCAATCGTTTGGTGGCTGTTCCTACGAGAGGCTTTACTTTCCATCCCATGGATATCAGGCTTGGTCGCTGAAATGTGAATGGAAGTCATGTGTGCACTCCTGAGCACAGCTTTTAGAACCTTTGCTTTCTCCCTCTGACACAAGAAGAGCGTGTCCCAGATGGGACTGATTTTTTTTTTTTTTTTTTTTTTTTGAGATGGAGTTCTGCTCTTGTTGCCCAGGCTGGAGTGCAGTGGTGCAATCTCAGCTCACTGCAACCTCCACCTCCTGGGTTCAAATGATTCTCCTGCCTCAGCCTCCCGAGTAGCTGGGATTACAGGCATGCACCACCATATCCAGATAATTTTGCATTTTTAGTAGAGATTGGTTTCACCATGTTGCTCAGGCTGGTCTCAAACTCCTGACCTCAGGTGATCCACCCACCTTGACCTCCCAAAGTGCTGGGATTACAGGTGTGAGCCACCTGCACAGGGCTGGGACTGACTGTTATTTCTGCCTGGGTCCCTGAATGAAGAGAACATAGAATAAAGAATGGATAGTGCCACAAATGACCTATGAAAGTCGCACAACGTGAGTGAGAAATTACCCCTTATTGTTGTAAGCAGCAGAGATTTTTGAAGGTAGACGTGTTCAGGTACCTTTGTTTCACTAATGTATTATAAAACATGCATCATTTCCAGGTGGGCACTTTAAGAGCGAGTGCATGATTCATGCTACCATGCAGTTACTATGGCCTAACTCAGCAAAAGATGAGTAATGCAAATAGGTGATCTATAATGAGAAAAGGTTCAGCTCACCAGGAGTACACAATAATTCTAAATTGTATCTGTATAGAAATATAGCTTCAGGCCACGTGTAGTGGCTCAAGCCTGTAAACCCAGCACTTTGGGAGGCTGAGGAGGGTGGGTTGCATAAGGGCAGGAGTTCAAGACCAGCCTGTCAACATGGCAAAACCCCATCTCTACTAAAATTATAAAAATTAGCCAGGTGTGGTGGCAGGCACCTGTAATCCCAGCTACTTGGGAGGCTGAGGCAGGAGAATCACTCGAACCTGGGAGGTGGAGGTTGCAGTGAGCTGAGATCACGCCATTGCCCTTCAGCCTGGGCAACGAGAGTGAAACTCAATCTCAAATGTATATATATATATAGCTTCAAACTATTGTATAAATATTGATAGAACTATAAGAAGAAATAGACAAATGCACTCTCATATGGAGATTGTGCAACTCATTAGTTGCTATGGTTTCAGTGTATGTGTCCACCAATATTTGCATGTTGAAACCTAATCCCCAGGGTGATGATATTAGAAGGTTGGGCACTTGGGAAGGTGATTAGTCATGAGGGACCCAGCCTCATGAATGGGATTAATGACCTTATAAAAGAAGTGCGTAGGAGCTGTTCACCCTGTTTTCCCCCTTCTGCCCCTTCCATCCCTCCCACCATGTGAGGACACCAGTGTTACTCTCCTCTGGAGGACTCAGCTTTCAGGGTGCCATCTTGGAAGTAGAGGCTGGGCCCTCACCAGACACAAAACATGCTGGCGCCTTGATCAGTAACTTGCTCATAGTTATGGACCTTCCAGCTTCCATAACTGTGAGCAATAAATGGATGCTGTTTATAAATTACCCAGTCTCAGGTATTTTGTTACAGTGGCACAAACAGACTAAGAGAGGATATAGGCAGGACTCTGCACAGAAGAATTGGATAATGTACATCATTTTATTACATGACATGTTTAGAACAGTTTTAAAATTGTGTGCTAGACTATAAAGAAAACCTTAAAAAATTTCAAAGAAATAAAATCACCTAGATTCTGTCTCTTACCTCAATGGAATTAAGTAAGGAATTGACAAAATAACACAGTTAAAGTATTCTCTATTTGGACATTAACAACACACATGAAAATAAGTAACAGGTGGCTGGGCATGGTGGCTCACACCTTTAATCCCAGCACTTTGGAAGGCGGAGGTGGGTAGATCATGAGGTTAGAAGTTTGAGACTAGCCTGGCCAACATGGCCAAACCCTGTCTCTACTAAAAATACAAAAATTAGCTGGGTATGATAGTGAGCGCCTGTAATCTCAGCTACTCGGGAGGCTGAGGCAGGAAAATTTCTTGAACTCGGGAGGCGGAGGTTGCAGTGAGCCAAGATCATGCCACAGCACTCCAGCCTGGGCGGCAGAGCAAGACTCTGTCTCGGGGTAGGGGTTGTGGGGGGTGGGGGGAGAAAAGAAGTAACAGGTTAAAAAAAGAGATCATAATGAAAACTCTAAAATATTTATAATTGAATGATTATAAAAATGCTACCTTCCAAATCTATGTTGTCAGCAAAAAAAGTTTAAGAGGGAAATTTATATCCAACAATTCCGATAAAAAAAGAAAGATCTAAGTTAATTAGTTAATCACTTAAAAGGTTAGAAGAATGAAAGTAAACTCAAGGAAAGTGAAAGGAAAGACAGAGGAAAGGAAAGGTAAGTTTGTATATTAATTATAAAACAGAGATACAATAAGGAAGATCAATAAAGCCCAAAGTTAGGTTTTTGAATTGACTAATAAAACTGGCAGATCTCAGGCAAGATTGATAAGATATATACATATATATATATGTATAAAACATAGATTTACAGAGATGTCTTTGAGATATATATATATATATTATATATAAAAGAGTATCTCTCAAACATTATCTCTGTAAATCCCTCTCCATGTATTATCCATCTAGAGAAGAGAGAATAAACATTTAAGCCACTGTTTGAGGGATTATCTCTTGTTTGTAGCCAGATGACTTCCAAATGATAAACCAATCAGTTTGAGACCAGACTGCAGAGGCAAAAGGCAAGTGCAGAGTTAGCTATTGTTAAAAAATAACTGCAAACTTGGTAGATTAAAACAATAATAATGTATTCTTCCTCTGCTTTGAACTGCATCTTTGGCGGAGCTTGGCTTTTCTCTCTGCAGGTTGGGGGTCAAATCTGCTCCACATGTATTAATATAGGCAGGTTCAGGCTAAAGGGACAGCAGCTATCCGGGAAAAGCTCATCCCATGACGATGTCAGAGGGGCTAAAGAGAAAGCCCTACCATGCAAGCATATTTTAAACCTTCGTGGATGTCTTATTTGCTAATATTCTATTGGCCAATGCAAGTCACATGACAGCCCAACGTCAAGGGCAGGAAGTGCACTTCACTTTTAGAGGGAGAAACTACAAAGTCATAAGATAACAGGCATGTACACAGGGAGGGGTGAAGGATTAGGAACAATAAACCAATTGACCAAAGTCTGCCATCTTACCCACAACTGTTCAAATTTCTCCCGCATGCAAAGCATATTCACCTTAATCCCAAGACCTTCTGAAATCTTATCCAGACTTAAAATCCTCATGAGGATTCAAGTTCAGAGTCTTGTAATCTACATCAGACCTAGATGTGGCTTCTCTGGGTTCCAAAACATCTATGAACTAGAAAGACAAGTTGTCTGGCTTCTCACTCTCACACCCAACACACAGCAATAGAATAGGAATAAGATAACTGCAATGAACACTCTCATTTGAACATAGTTAAGAAAGGGAGGCTCATAGCAGTCAGTCAATAGCAATTCCAAAATCCCAAGGGACAAACATTGCCAGGTCTCACTAGGCTGGGATTAAGGCTCTTGATTTCTATTTGAGAATAGCTCCTCAGTCAATTCTCCACAGCTCTTGGTTCTGCCCTCTTGGAAATCCTTCCTTTCACCACAGCTCCCTTGCTTAATTCTGAAGCATGTCTTGAAGATAGCATTGAAAAGTACGTACTTTTTTGTGGCTGATCAGCTTTCTCAGGTTGCTACATTCCCATGGAAAGTTGGGGTTATCGCTGCCTCTTTCCATGCAGACTGGTGGCACTTTTGCCAGTACACAGCTCTCAAAGACATTGTAGATTTTGTATGTGTTTGATTCCAGTCAACTTCATATGACAAAGTTACACTTATAATTTTTCTCGACATGTGCCTCTTTCTATAGACTCAGTGTACTTACTGGCACTTTAAGGGAATTAGAATTTTGTGGGAACATACCCTTAGTACCTCTTAATTTTTCTAGAAGCCCTTTTGTCAGCTGAAAGGATCCATGCCCTTGATTTGATTTTTGTCCCCAAATTGTATTTTGATTTAAGAATCTTTTACTGTCTGGAGAGGCTAGACATTAGAAACCTTTATTTTTCCAACCTAGCAAAAATTTGTCTAACACCAAGAAGTCATATATATATATATATATGTGTGTATATATATATATATGTGTGTATATATATATATACACATATATACACACACACACACACACATATATATATATATATATATTTTTTTTTTTTTTGAGACAGAGTCTCTCTGTCACCCAGGCTGGAGTGCAATGGCATGATTTTGGCTCACTGCAACCTCCATCACCCGGGTTCAAGCAATTCTCCTGCCTCAGCCTTCTGAGTAGCTGAGATTACAGGCATGTATCACTATGCCCGACTAATTTTTGTATTTTTAGTAGAGACAGGGTTTCACCATGTTGGCCAGGCTGGTCACGAACTCCTGACCTCAGGTGATCCACCCTCCTCGGCCTCCCAAAGTGTTGGGATTACAGGCCTGAGCCACCGCGCCCGGCCAAGAAAAAATTCTATTTTTGACATTTTGCCTCTAAATGTCTTCTAGAACTTCATTAGATACATTTTCTCATTCAAGTTTTCATACACAGGAGTTTTACTAAATGTTTCCCACTACTTAACGCGGGCTGCCTTTTCCTGTTTCCTGTGAGTTTTCTCACCACGTTCCAGCCCCCTGTAAATATTTCCTTGTTGCTTATTGCCTGGTCCCAAACCCAGTGCCTCATATTTGAGGTTTTTGTTGTGGCAGGCTCTCAGTTTCAGTACCGCTTGCTGCATCCGCCTGCAGTTATTACAAAACAATCCACCGCAAAGCTCAGTGGCTTCCAACAGTAATTACTTATTCTCATTCATGTGTCTGCAGATCAGCTAGGGGCTGGCTGGTCTGAGCTGGGCTCAACTGGGCAGCTCTGATTCAGGCTGTGGGGACAGCTGGACACCCCAGGAGTTGTGGAGAGCTACTGGAAGACACACCTTTTGTTGGATGGTATGGGAGGATGTGAGGTCAGGAACTATTGTAGCTATTTTTTTTCTATAAGTGGAGAACTGGGATTTGCAGGAGCCTGTGGGAGGGGCTGGAAATGAAAAGTCAGTGTCTTGGTGAGAATCTGGATCCAGCTTCACCTGACCAGACCCAGGTGAACCAACACATTCCCTTCATTGCTCATCAGTTTGCAATTTTGTTTTTGTTTTCATTTCTTTACAGTCAAGACAGTCTTCACTGATACATAGGCTGCGAGGTGGTTGCTGAGGGGAGTGGTCGGAGGACTCACCCACTCTTTCTTCCAGGGTTCTGGCTTTTGGGGCATGTGTACACATGTATGGGTAGGCCTTCTACGCTGCTCGGAACAGAAATGGAGTCTGGCTGATTTCAGCTGAAAAGGAATTTACTAGGCCAGGCACGGTGGCTCCCACCTGTAATCCCAGCACTTTGGGAGGCTGAGGCAGGTGGGATCACCTGAGGTCAGGCATTCGAGACCAGCCTGGCCAACATGGTGCAACTAAAAATACAAAAAATACCAAAAAATTAGCCAAGCATTGTGGCAGGTGCCTGTCATCCCAGCTACTTAGGAGGCTGAGGCAGGAGAATCGCTTGAACCTGGGAGGCAGAGGTTGCAGTGAGCTGAGATTACACCACTGCACTCCAGCCTGGGTGACAGAGCAAGACTTTGTCTCAAAAAAAGGGAATTCACTAAAAGGATCTGGTCCCCAAGAGGGCGGGAAAATCAGGCTCTGTGACCATGTGGCCAAACCGCACCCACAATCAGGCCACAGAACTGGTGTGGCCAGAACACTGCTGCCACCACCATGGCCATCACTGTTGCCACTGCAGCTGCCACTGCCAACTGGACCCTCCATTTCCTCCAGTCGCACTGCGCTGTCCCTGCTGCTTTGGAAGCAGATCTTGCTGCCACCACTGCCCTCATGTGCCACTAGCTGCTGAGTCAGAGTCCAGTGGTTGGCTAAACCTGGCCCAGCGCCTGCTTCCTGGCTGCAAGGGAGGCTGAGGAAGCGATGAACTGGCCCTTTGGGCTTCTACAGTGGGATGTAGGTTCTGTCTCTCTCTAAGTCTCAAAGAATGAGGAATTCCTCAAACACAGGATGGAGTTTCATGCTGGGGAGTAAAAAACACAACACAAGGCATAGAGAACTGAGATCAAATAGAGATAATAGCTTCAGCTTTATTCCTGGTAGATCTAAATTGGAGAATGCAGCTGGAACCTGGGGCCAAAATGGGGCTACTGACTCTTCCCTCCCTCTTCCCGGAGCTGAATTTCTTTTCTCTTTTATTTTCTTTTTGTTTATTTATTTATTTTTTTGAGACAGTCTTACTCTGTCACCCAGGCTGGAGTGCAGTGGCACAATCATGGCTCACTGTAGCCTCAACCTCCCCGGCTCAAGTGATCCTCCCACCTCAGCCCCTTGAGTAGCTAGGTGTGCCACCACCATGCCAAACTAATTTTTTGTAGAAACAAAAATACAAACATAGGGTTTCACTGTGTTGCCCAGGCTGGTCTCAAACTCCTGGGCTCAAGTGATCCATCTGCCTTGGCCTCCCAAAGTGCTGAGATTACAGGCGTGAGCCGCCACACCCAGCCTCCAGAACAGAATTTCTCTCCCTGCTGTAGGGGAGCCCTCCTCCTGGAGCAGGGATGCTCTGCCTTGCTGAGCTACTGTTTGACATCAGGAGCAGAAACAAGGGATGAGCTGTTCATGAGGACGGGTTCTGCGGAGGCCAGTGTCTGAACTGTCACCTGTCCTCTGCCTCCCCACACAGAGGGGCGGAAGGGTAGGATCCTCTAATGCTATTTCCATTTGGGGATGGAGACTCCCATCCATTTCCCAAAGAGAAAACAACACACAAAAAAAGATGTGGTGGGGTGAGATGGGGTATGAGGGGGTCAAGGGGAGGCAAGCTTTCCCAGGAGGCAAATTCATTGATACAAATGAGAACAGTAGACATTTGCACACTAACTGCATAAAGATGCATATTCTTAACATCCACACAAAGCTATGCACTCCCATTGGTCCTTAACATTGGCTCCTCTCTATGTATTTTTGTGCTGCCTTTTTTTTTTTTTTGAGATGGAGTCTTGCTCGGCTGCCCAGGCTGGAGTGTAGTGGCACAATCTCATGTCACTGCAACCTCTTCCTCCTGGGTTCAAGTGATTCCCCTGCTTCAGCCTCCCAAAGTAGGCTACTTTCACCACGCCTGGCTAATTTTTGTATTTTTAGTAGAGATGGGGTTTCACCACATTGGCCAGGCTGGTCTTCAACTCCTGTCCTCAAGTGATCCACCCACCTTGGCCTCCCAAAGTGCTGGGATTAAGGCATGAGCCACCATGCCTGACCATCCTGCCACTTTTGAAGGACATGTGACAGGCTGGCTGCTTCCATTTGGCTCTTCCCTTGGATCCTCTCTGCCTCCCCACCCATGTCTGTGTCTGGAGGGGCTGACTCATATGGACTTCTCTGTCTGCTGGCTTCCAGCTTGTGTGGCCCCTGTGATCCCCAGGGGAGATTGGAGGGAGGGAGGGAGGAGTGCATTTGAAGGATTATTTTCCAGGATCCCTTCCCTTGGAGTCCCCGTGGGCTGGCCACAGCCCTTGACCCACCCTCAGCTCTGTCAGTAGCCCTCTCTCTCCAGGTACTCTCCCTGCACCCTTTCAAATTTAGGGTGGTAACAGTCCCAGGGTTCCTAGCCCCAGGGTACTGAATCATTCCTTCCCTGTTGCTTTTCTTAATTCCTGTTCATACCTTTGTAAATAATCTCATTGCTAAACTCTTGTCAATTACTTAGCTTGAGTGTGTCATCTGTTTCCTGGTGGTACCCGAGTGACATCTATGGAGCCTGGAAATATTTCTCTCCCCAAAGAAAAAACAACAGCTCACATGCACCAGCAAACAGGACTTCAGTGAGTCTCAGATTCCTGAATGTGAGGGAGACAGTAAGGAAGGGTAGAGACTGTGCCAAACGGAAGGCACGTGACCACTCATACTCCAGCCTTTTGTTGCCATGACAATGACAGCCCAGTGTTGCCCATTCTTCCCGTTTTTCAAGAGGAGCAAAACATCCAGATTTTTAAAGTGGTACTCCCTGATTTTTGAATGTTGGCTCAGGCTGGGCATGGTGGCTCACACCTGTAATTCCAGCACTTTGGGAGGCCAAAGTGGGCAGATCACCTGAGGTCAGGAGTTTGAGTCTAGCCTGGCCAACATGGTGAAACCTCGTCTCTACTAAAAATAGAAAAATTGGCCAGGCAGGGTGGCGCATGCCTGTAATTCCAGCTACTCAAAAGGCTGAGGCAGGAGAATTGCTTGAACTCAGGAGGCAGAGGTTGCGGTGAGCCAAGACTGCACCACTGCACTCCAGCCTGGCAACAGAGTGAGAACATATCTCAAAAAAAAAAAAAAAAACTGGCTCAAATTTTTTGAAGTCATGGTATGAGCCAGGCAAGCAATAAGGTGGCTGAACTTGGCCCCTTTTCACTCTCTGCTCTCAGTGTAAAGTGTCCTGCAAAGCCCCAAACCCTCCATGGTGCAAAGAGCCTATGGGAAGGACCATGGTGATAGGTCATTAGTGAGACCCTCAGGACCCAGTGGTGGGAGTGGAGAGGCCTGGCTATGCTGCCTCCTCCACAGAGGATGCACGGGGGAGCTGCAGTCTCCAATCCCTGCAATGCTGTTCTGCAGCCAGCAGCCTTGCTGCGCTTGCCTGGTCTGTCATGTCTAATACGGGTGTCAGCAGAAAGTAAATTAAATCCGCTAGGCTGTAATTTGCAAAGAAAACATTTTGTGGCAGTAACTAAACAGAGCATTATGTTTTAATCGGGTTTTTAAAATGTTTTAAAAATCATTTTATGGTGCAGAAGCTGGTATCCTAAGAGCTATAATTCCTTAACTAACAGTATGCTAATGCAATACCCTCTAATCTAGATGTTCTTGCCAGGCGGGGCATTTGTCTTGATGCTCTTAAAGCTACGTACTTTCAGAGCCGAAGCGCTACACTGCCTTCCCGCCACTGAATAGGGAACCCTAGTACTACCTTCTGCTGCATTTTGTCCTGGCTTTGAAAGAAACAAAGCAATTCATCTTTCCTTTATTGTATTTGTTCATTCATTTGTTTGTGTATGTACATATGCATGCATGTATATATTTGTTTAATGAACACTCGTGTACTGCTATCTATGGATTTTGCAAATATTAGTTCAGTGAATTCTCTTACAACCCCTTGAGGGAGGTGCTATTCTTAGCTCTATTTTTACAGATCAACAAACTGAGGCACAGAGAGGTGAAGTAACTTACTGAAGATCACACAGCTGGTAAGTGATGGGGATGAGGGTCTGGCTCCTGAATCCACAGTCTGAGCTACCTTGTTGTGCCATCTTGTCTTTCTGCCTCCAGCCCCATTCCTGAAGCCCCCAGCTCACTCATCCTCCTGCACTCTCTCCTGCCACTCCTCTCTCTTCCTTCAGAGATTCACTCATTCTTTTGTTTTATGGACGTCAAGTGTCTGCTGTGTGCCAGCCCTGAGGCTTGTAGGGAGGAAACCCTGCAAGTGCCGTGGCAAGGGTCTGAAGCCTCAGTCTGTTCCCATACAAATATTGATTTAGAAAAGAAGTAGAAATGTAGGCACATAGTTATTCCTTTATATAATCATATATAATCTTATAGTTACTTATAATCGTAAAAATATATACTCAATATTACCTTTAATTTTACTAATGACTATCAGGTTATGAAGCATGGAATTGAGGTGACATTGTGAACAAAGTGATCCTAAGGCAAGATGCTCTAAGTCCTCTGTCACGCCTGCATAAGGGCTGCTGGAGGGCGCTTCGGCTGTGCAGCAGCGCCAGTGCTGTGAAAGCACCCGCTGTTTAGCCAGCTAGGGAAGGAGATGTCCAAAATGACTGAGACATCTCCTTCCTGGGGAAGTTAGGAGAAAACTCCGCTTATCCAAGCTCTTGTGGCAAGGCATGACGGCTGTCAGGGAAGCTCACAGACATCCAGGGGCTTAACTGTCTCTATGTGATGCTGTACTTCAGTGGTCACATTCCATGTCTACTTTTATGCCCTGCTTCTGCACCTGGTTTCTCTTTTCCTTAAAAGATAAGAATTAATAATAGTAACATAATCTTAGTGTCCTTGATATTTCTGACAAATATGTGAAGAGCGCTGACGCATTAGGTTTTCTCCTCGCCTTGGCTACTTGAAAGTTTTGGGCCCCTGTCTTCAAGACACGTGATTTACCTGATCCTATCACCCACCACCATTACCTCACCCTACCTTCCCTGTGTCCAGGCATTCGGTGCCACTGCAGGTCTCCGCACTTTGGTTGGCTGTGGACCCCCGATCCCAAACTCTCTTTTCTCTATCTCTGTGTCTGTGTCTTTTATTTCTACAGTTTCTCGTCTCTGCACCAGCAGGGAGAGGCTCACAGAACCCTATAGGGCTGGGCCCTCTAGAGGCTAAATGCTGGGGACCCCATATTGAGCTGTTCTGACATGGTTCTTGACAGGTGGGGCTCACAGTCTAGGAAGGGAAACAGCCTGGTGCCCAGGTGTCTCCATTCCCTGAAAGAAAGGGAATACAGTCAGTGCCGGGACCGCCTATGAGCACCTGTGTTAGAAAAAGATGCCTCCAGCATTAGTCACTCTACCATCCTCCGTGGGGAAAGTTGTGTAAGGATGTGTGTAATGACTCTGATGACTAGGAGTGTGAACTGTGCTCCTCGAGTCCTGCACACCCTCCACAACTGCACATGCCGGACCTCATAAAGCCAGAGAAGATTGGAGGAGGAGCCCATCCAAGAATAGAGCAAGGGCCGGAGAGCTTTCCGGAGGGCAGCTGAGATTCAGAGAAGGAGTAGGAATGTGTGGGCGAAAAGGGAAGTGGGGACCGTGCTCTGGGCGGGGAAACAGCATGTGAGAAGAGCCCGGGAGGCTTGGTACTGTGTCCATTTAGCTAAGCGGGAACTTCGTGTCCCAGAATGCCCTTCCCCTGTGTGGCTCTGGGTCAGGTTTGGCTTCAAGAGAAATGTGTATGAGTCAGGAAGGTGGAGACCAAGCGGCAGCCTTGGTTTTGCTTAGTCAGGTGCTGCTGCAGTGCACACATTTAGACGCAGGGCAACAGACAAAAACACCGCTTACTCAGCTTCCACAATCTCAAGACAAATCCTAACGTCCTGCTCCTCTGAGCAATAGAAGGAGTAGCACGGGATAAGGCTGAAGGGATAGGCAGAGGTTAGACCATGAAAGGTCCCCGGGGTCAGGGGAGCCACCGCAGGTTTTATGTTTTTAGGATTGATACATGATTTCATATACCACAAGCTTCACCCTTTTAAAGTGTACAATTCAGTGGTTTTTAGCATATTCATAAAGTTGTGCAACCATCACCACTCTCTAATTCCATACCATTGTCACCATCCCAAAAGAAATCCTGTACCCAATCACTTCCCTTTCTTCCCTCCCTCAAGCTGCTGGAAACCACAAATCTATTTTCTCTTCAGATTTGCCTCTTCTGGACATTTCATATAGATAGAAGCATTCAGTATATGGCCTTTTGTGTCTGGCTTCTTTCACTTAGCATGTTGCTTTTCTTTTCTTTTTCTTTCTTTCTTTTTTTTTTTTTTTTTTGAGACAGATTCTCCCTCTGTCGCCAGGCTGGAGTGCAGTGGCATGATCTCAGCTAACTGCAACCTATGCCTCCTCCCAGGTTCAAGTGATTCTCCTGCTCAGCCTCCTGAGTAGCTGGGATTACAGGCACATGCCACCATGCCCAGATAATTTTTGTATTTTTTTTTTAAGTAGAGATGGGGTTTCACCATGTTGGCCAGGATGGTGTTGATCTCCTGACCTCGTGATCCACCCACCTTGAGCTCCCAAAGTGCTGGGATTACAGGCATGAGCCACTGTACCTGGCCCCACTTAGCATGCTTCTAAGACTTGTCCCTGTTGTCACATGTATCAGTGCTTCCTTTTCAGAGCTGAAGAATATCCCAGGCATTTGGATCGCTTCCATTTTTTGGCTATTATAAATAATGCTGCTATGAAAATTTATGTGCGAATTTTTCTGTGGATATCATGTTTTCAAATCTCCTGGGCATATACCTAGATGTAAAACCCTTGAGTCGTATGATAACGATATGTTTAACTTTTTGAGGCACTGCCAAACTGTTTTCCACAGTGGCTGTTGCAGTTTTGATTCTCAACAGCAGTGTATTAATACAAAATTTCTAATTTCTCCACATCCTCTCCAACACTTGTTACTGCCTGTCTTTTTTACTATAGCCACCCTAGTGGGTATAACGTATCTCACTGTGGTTTTGTTTTATTTTGTTTAATTAAACAATTTTCTTTGTTGGGGGTCTTGCTATGTTTCCCAGGCTGGTCTCGAAATCCTTGCCTTAAGCAATCCTTCCAACTCAGCCTCCCAAAGTGCTGTTTTTTTTTTTTTTGTCTTCAGTTTTTCAGCAACATTTTTATAACTGCCTTTTTTTTTTTTTTTTTTGTTATATATATATTCTCGCTCGGTAGCCCGGGCTGGGGTGTAGTGGTGTGATCTCAGCTCATTGCAACCTCTGCCTCATGGGTTCAAGCAATTCTTCTGCCTCAGCCTCCTGAGTAGCTGGGACTACAGGCGCATGCTGCCAGGCCTGGCTAATTTTTTAGTTTAGTAGAGACGGGGTTTCACTATGTTGCCCAGGCTGATCTTGAACTCCCGAGCTCAGGCAATCTGCTGGCCTCGGCCTCCCAAAGTACTAGGATTACAGGTGTGTGCCACCACGCCTGGCCTAGTGCTGGGTTTATATTTATTCCAGGTCCTCCGAGGTCCTGGTGGCATTTCTGATTTTCAGTATTAGAAACATCAAATTCTCACTTTAGGGCATTAGCCAATCCACATAGGGTTTTCTTTTTCTTTCTTTTCTTTTTTGTTTTTTTAACAATCGGAACATTCTAACTGCTTTGGCTGGCCTACTTCCCGGTTCTCCCCTTCATCCTGATGTGGCATCCAGTGAGGCCAGATTCTGGCATGACAGAGGAGAAGATGTAACTGGGTCACTTCTAAGGCCTAAGAGACAAGGATGAAGGCTGGCAGGGAGCGGCCTGTGTCTGAACAGTTCTCTTACAGAACTGCTGGCTTGGGGTCCTGGGATAGTCTGAGTGGTGATGAGGGGAATTGCATTGGAGAAGCCACTGTGACTCTTCGATTTTCAACCCTCCCACCCTTTCCTACCTGGAGAAGGAGGGGCAGCTTCCTGGTTGGCTTTCTATGCCCTCGATGGTCTGTTTCTACCCCCCTCTCCAGGCATTCCTCCCACCCCTCTCTTTCACCTTCCAGACTCCACATCACAAGCCCCCACACGCCAATACCACAGACCCCTGTCACATTAAACTTCTGCTTCCAGAAGGGGTGCTGTATTTGTCTGTTTTCACACTGCTGATAAAGACATACCTGAGACTGGGAAGAAAAAGAAGTTTAATTGGACTTACAGTTCCACGTGGCTGGGGAGGCCTCAGAATCACTGTGGGAGGTGAAAGGCACTTCTTACATGGTGGTGGCAAGAGAGAATGAGGAGGAAGCAAAAGTGGAAATCTGATAAACCCATCAGATCTCATGAGACTTACTATCACGAGAACAGCACAGGAAAGACCGGCCACCATGATTCAATTACCTCCCCCGGGTTTCCCCCACAACGTGGGAATTCTGGGAGGTACAATTCAAGCTGAGATTTGGATGGGGACACAGCCAAACCATATCAGGTGCTGTAACACAGTAGGCTCTGGAACTGGCCTATTTGGGTTCAAATCCCAACCCTACATCCTTTTATTTATTTATTACTTTTGAGACGGAGTCTTGCTCTGTTGCCCCGGCTGGAGTGCAGTGGCACGATCTCAGCTCACTGCAACCTCTGCCTCCTGGGTTCAAGCGATTCTCCTGCCTCAGCCTCCCAGAGTAGCTGGGACTACAGGCGGGTGTCACCACACCCAGCTAATTTTTTTGTATTTTTAGTAGAGACTGGGTTTCACCATGTTGGCCAGGATGGTCTCAATTTCTTGACCTTGTGATCTGCCCGCCTCAGCTTCTCAAAGTGCTGGGATTACAGGTGTGAGCCACGGTGCCTGGCCAATCCTATGGTTTATATACCCTTGGGCAAATGACTGAATCTCTGAGCCTCAGTTTCCTCAGCTGTAAAATGGGATCATAACACTGGCCTCAGAGGAATGTTGTGAAGACTCAATGGGAATGCAAAGAAGCCCTTAGCACAGTGCCCAGTGTCTAAAATGTGCTCTGTAAACATCAGGAAGGGAGGAGGAGAGGGGCTGGGGACAGAGGAGCTGCCACGGTCTCGACAGCTCTCCAGTGCCTGGTTCCAGACCCTCCGGGAGGCCTGCGGGCAATGTGTATTGTTGCATATGGCAGAGGTAGAGGTCCATTTCATATTTTCCACGTGGGTACTCAATTTTGTCCCAGAATTACTTATTGAAGACTCTCTCTGTTCCCCACTGCTCTGTGGGCCACCTTTGTCAGGTATCATGTGCCTGTGTGTTTGAGAGTCTGATTCCGGGTTCTCCTTTCCCCTCTATTGGTCTTTGTGTCTGTCCTTGTGTTGAAACCACGCTGTTTTAATGACTAGAGCATTGTGATGAGGATGGCCAGACACCTGCTACCTGTTGCCCTTGAGAGCATCTCAGCTATTCTTGGCCAGAGTGTTTTTTAAAAAACGTATGCCAGGTCTCATCACTCCCAGCCTAGTCTCCCCTGATGGCGTATTAAAAGGAACTAATGCTGGGAATTTGGCAAGACCTTAGGAAGGGCTAGAATGAGGCCCATGGAGCTGTTAGGAGCCAGGCAGTATTCCTCCTCCTTGCCCAAGCAGCTTTTCTCTCCCGAACCTGCCCTCACTCTCAGGTCTTTTTTATATAGATTAACTGAGCCCCTCTAGCTTCTTTATGTGAGATTCACCATTCACCCAGAATCCCCAGAAAAGAAGGGCAGCCAGGAGCTGAACCAGCAAGCAAGACTCTTCTTTCACCAGGGCAAGGGTGTGCAAGGGGAAAGTGGCTTCTTAAACATCATTTTCTCTCTGGACACTGTCCATTACTAGGAAGAAAACTGTGCTCTGACTGGGCGCAGTGGCTCACACTTGTAATCCCAGCACTTTGGGAGGCCGAGGTGAGCAGATCACTTGAGGTCAGGAGTTTGAGACCAGCCTGGCCAACATGGTGAAACCCTGTCTCTATTAAAAAAAAAAAAAATTAGCCAGCATGTGGTGGTTCATGCCTGTAGTCCTAGCTACTCAGGAGGCTGAGGCAGGAGAATTGCTTGGACCTGAGGAGTGGAGGTTGCAGTAAGCTGAGATTGCGCCACTGCACTCCAGCCTGGGCAACAGAGCAAGAATCTGTCTCAAAACAAAAACCAAAAAACAAAAACCTGTGCTTCGTTGGCCCTGATTCTTCAGCCCTCCGCCTCCCCGCGCATGCGCATTCTTTGCCATGTAACTGTGGTCTTTCCCACCAAAGGTGGAGAATCCTCCCGCCCTTGACTGCTCTTGGCCAGTGAGATGTGGTGGAAGAGGCGTGGGCCTCATTTTAGTGAATGTCACCTCCAGATGTCCAGTTTTGCAGGAATGTGAGCCACTGATACTTCTTGGGCTCTACTTCCAGCTTCTATCTCCACGTCCATCCACTATCTCCACTCCTGTCTCCTCTTCCCTACTTCAGGAACCCCTCCCCAACCCCATCCTCTCTCACCTGACTACAGCCGCTTCCTAATTGGTCTCCCTGACTCCAGCCTTCCCCTACCCTGCTCCTTACACTGCGATGCTTCAACATACAGCCCAAGTGGTTATTTTATTTTTTATTTATTTACTTTTTTGAGACAGAGTCTTGCTCTATTGCCCAGGCTGGAGTGCAGTGGCACAATCTTGGCTCACTGCAACCTCCAGCACTCTGCAACCTCTGCCTCCCAGGTTCAAGCGATTTTCCTGCCTCAGCCTCCCGAGTAGTACACAGGTGACCACCACTATGCCCAGCTAATTTTTGTATTTTTAGTAGAGGTGGGGGATTTCACCATATTGGTCAGGCTGGTTTCGAACTCCTGACCTCATGATCCGTCTGCCTTGGCCTCCCAAAGTGCTTCGATTACAGGCATGAGCCACCGCGCCTGGCCCCGAGTGGTTATTTTAAAAACACAATCTGCTTATGTTCCTCCCTACCTGTCATCTCTCCACAGTCCCCATGCCCTAAAACCGCAGGTTCAAATCCAGTAGCCCTGGACCTGTTGCAGTCTTGTCTTGGGCCCTCCCCATTCTCACTCCTTTTCCCTCATACTGGCTTTCTTTTCTTTTTTTTTTCTCTTCTTTTCTTTTTTTTCCCCCTTTCTTTCTTTCTTTTTTGTTTTTTTGAGATGGAGTCTCACTCTGTCACCCAGGCTGGAGTGCAGTGGCGCGATCTCGGCCCACTGCAACCTCCACTTCCCAGGTTCAAGCAATTCTCCTGCCTCAACCTCCCAAGTAGCTGGGACTACAGGTGTCCGCCATCACGCCTGGCTGATTTTTGTATTTTAATAGAGATAGGGTTTCACCATGTTGGCCACTGGTCTCGAGCTCCTGACCTCAAGTGATCTGCCTACCTTGGCCTCCCAAAGTGCTGGGATTACAGGCATGAGCCACTGCGCCCAGCCCCTCATACTGGGTTTCTTTCCACGATTAGTTTCTGGAAGGTGTCAGGCATCCTCCTACCTTACAACCCTTTCACCTGCTAATCCTTTTGTCTGGGATCCTCCTCCTGGTTTTATCTTTTTGCTGAGATACTCCTGTTCAGCTTTTCATGTCTTGCTACACATGCCACTGCCTCTGGAATGCTTCCCTGGCCCCCCATATCTCAGTTGTGGGCCCCTCCTCTTTGCTTCCAGGGCACCTTGCCATTGCCCTAGCACTGTGCTTTCTCATTCATTCCACAAACATTTATTTGGCACCTACTCTGTGCCAGGTCTGGTGCGATAATGAACAAAATGATGTGTTCCCTGCCTGCTCATAATTTACATTCTAGTTGGGAAGGCAATTTTTTTTTTTAAAGGGAGCAAATAAAAACAGTTGTTGAAAGTGACAATACATTCAATGAAGAAAATGAAACAATGGACTGGGGTAGAAAATGGCAGGGCAGGTGCACCTTAGAGAGGGTGGTCAGGACATGCCTCTGTGAGGCGTTCCCATGACATGGAGAACTTTTAATTACAGGAGAAGTAAAGGGAACAGGACCCCAGGGACCTCAAGGAGAGAAAAGCTCCTCGTTACTTAGGGAGAGAAAAGCTGCTTGGGCAAGGAGAGGAGCAGCCTCTCAAGGAGCTAAAGTCAGAAAGAACTTGGTTGGCTGAGCACGGTGGCTTACATCTGTAATTCCAGCACTTTGGGAGGCCTAGGCAGGCGGAACACTTGAGGTCAGGAGTTCAAGGCCAGTCTGGCCAACATGGTGAAATCTCGTCTCTACTAAAAATACAAAAAATTAGCTGGACATGGTGGTGCACGCCTGTAGTCCCAGCTACTTGGGAGGCTGAGGCAGGAGGATCGCTTGAACCTGGGAGGCAGAGGTTGCAGTGAGCTGAGATCGCCCCAGTGCACTCTGGCTTGGCGACAGAGCAAGACTCTGTTTCAAAAAACAAAACAAAACAAAACAAACAAATGTCAGTGACATGAGGCCAGTGCTGGACACACAGTGGATGCAGGTGAGGGGCCTCCCTGATCCCCAGGTCCCCATGAGCCCCAGGCACACCCTGGTTATCATGCTGGGGTAGGTCCCCAAAGATCCGAGTCTGAGTCCGATTTCTCTCTAGACCCCGGGAGAATGACTGCGTGAACAATTGAAAAACCTGAAGTGTGTTGTTGGAATGTTTCTGGAAGCTCCAGGCCTGATATTCCCGGAATCTTTCCCTCTCTGCTCAGAACTCAAAATTGGTCTCTAGAGGGCCTCCGGGGCAGCGGCAGTTCAGCCCACAGCCAGCAGATGGCGCCGGAAGCTAAGGGAAGACGCCCCCTCTCCCGGGCCTCCTCCCGTTCCCTCCCTTTTGCCAACTCCAGCTCCGAGGCTGCCCTTCCAGTAGGGGCGAGGCTCCCTCGGCCGCGTCCTGGGAACCCAGGCCCATTTTGGAGAAGCAGAAAGAAAGCCCGAGACCCTGCTGGGATCCCTGATTGGGGCCTTACACCCCGGAGACCTCCCCGATCTCCTCCACTCCCTGGCCTCCCTCCCAGGAAATCACTTTACAAATAAGGGCACGAGGGTCCCACGTGAGAGGAGGTTTTCTTCGGAAGAGCCTCGTCATCTGTGAACAAGGAACTATGAACCCTCTTAGAGCAGCCTGTGACCTCCCCGTCCATCCTGTGTAAAATATGAAATAAGAGTTTTAATTACCAAGCTTGGAAGGCAGCCGACGTGTTTAATATTTAATGTCTCCGATGCTTGTGCCCCAGGCGTGCCGGCACTGACAGAATCGGGGTTTCCCTTGGGTTGGCTCTAAATGTGCTTGGAGAAGGGCCAGGCAGCCCCCTTCCCCATCACCTGGGAGCCTCCTGTGGCCCGGCCTGGACCCAGGCTTGCCCTGGTCCTCCCACTCCCTGAGGGATCCCTGCCAAGGAGGCCTGGTCTCCCCACCCTAAGACAAGGACCTAGAGCTCTATGAAGGCGTCTAGTAGTTGACTCAGCCCAGCCCCTGGGCAGGGGATGGAAGTCAATGAAGTCAGGCTGCCCAAGATTCTTTTTTCTTTTTTTTTTTTTCTTGGAGTCTCACCCTGTTGCCCAGGCTGGAGTGCAATGGTGTGATCTCAGCTCACTGCACCCTCTGCCTCCTGAGTTCAAGCAATTCTCTTGCCTCAGCCTCCCGAGTAGCTGAGATTATAGGCGCCCACCACCACACACAGTTAATTTTTGTATTTTTAGTAGAGATGGGGTTTCATTATGTTGGCCAGGCTGGTCTCAAACTCCTGACCTTGTGATCTGCCCATCTTAGTTGTGAGCCACAGCCCCTGGCTTTTTTTTTTTTTTTTTTTTTTTTTTTGAGATGGAGCCTTGCTCTG
>CAUYLG010054556.1:0-58468 GCA_963573385.1 Cacajao melanocephalus | reverse complement strand
TCTCATGCCTCAGCCTCCCAAGTAGTTAGGACTACAGGCACCCGCCACTATACCCAGCTAATTTTTCTATTTTTAGGAGGGATAGGGTTTCACAATGTTGACCAGGCTGGTCTCAAACTCCTGACCTCAGGTGAACCATTCACCTCAGCCTCCCAAAGCGGATGGACTTCCTTCTCTCGGACTCCTCTGACCTATCTGCAGAACGAGGGAGGGCATTGTGGGGGCTGAGGGGAAGAGGATGACTGACCCCAACTTTTCTGGCCAGCACAGCTTAGAGGCATATTTCAGAAACACACAGGAAACTTCATCCCAGAGTCCGCTCCTGCCAGAAGGCAGAGAGGAATCAGAGAGGAGGAGGCGCCGGAGAGAAGAACTGCCTTTAATGCCCCAGACAATCCCCGCTCTGTGAAGCAGGAGAACACACTATGCGTTCACAAAAAAAGGAGACAAACCCTGCCTTCAGAGGCTGACAGCCCTGACACCAGCTCAGCTGGCCGGGGAGGGCGGCGCCTGCCAGCACGGCCCAACTCACTGTCCCCTTCGGGGGCCCCCAAGGGTCCACGCAGCAGCCGAGATTTCTACGTGCTGGAAGACAGCAGGTGCTTCAGAAAGGCCGAGCTCTGCACTTCCCTTTCCCAAGTCTCCCTTCCCTCCCTCTGACCTTCCTCCCATCCCAGACGCTGAGAGAGGGGCACCCTAAGCCCCTACTGGGTGCTTGACATTTTCTCATGGTGACCCTCCAGTGGGGCATGTTTACTTCCCAGGGCCACTGTAACAAATGATCATAAACTGTGTGACTTGCAACAGAAATTCACGGTCATGGTGTGGAAGCCAGAAGCCCAGAGTCAAGGTGTTGGGGACCCTGCTTTCTCTGAAGGCTCTGGGGGAGGACCCCTCCTCCTTCAGCTTTCCTTGGCTCATGGCAGCACCATCGGGTCTCTGCCTCTGTCTTTAAAGCCCTTCTCCCCTGTGTCTTCTCTTCCTATCAGGTTCTTATAAGGACGCTTGTCATTGGCTCTAGGGCCTACCAGATTCATCCCAGGTGATCTCAGCTTGAGATTCTTAACTGAGTCACATCTGCAGCACCTTCTTTTTTTTTTTTTTGAGACAAAATCTCGCTCTTGTCACCCAGGCTGGCGTGCAATGGCACGATCTTGGCTCACTACAACCTCCACCTCCCGGGTTCAAGCGATTCTCCTGCCTCAGCCTCCCGAGTAGCTGGGATTACAGGGGAGTGCCACCACGCCTGGCTAATTTCTTTTGTATTTTTAGTAGAGACAGAGTTTCACTATATTGCCCAGGCTGGCCTGGATCTTCTGACCTCAGGTGATCCGCCTGCCTCAGCCTGCCAAAATGCTGGGATTACAGGCGTGAGCCACTGCACCCAGCCAAGACCCTTTTTCTAAATAAGATCAATTCACAGGTCCTAAAGGTTAGGAAGAAGATGTATTCTAGGGAGGCCACAATTCAACTCCCTACTGTTAGGTGTAACTGTCCCCAAGTTATAAAAGGGGACTGAGGTGTCCCCAAAGTCAGCTGTCCCCAGTCAGCTGGTCGATGGCAGAGCGAGGTTAGTCAGTGTCAGAGCCCTGGTGTTAGGGCGACAGAGGTGGCTTTGTGGACACTGTGGGTCACGAGCATCCCTCTTGGCCCCGCCACACTGCCCCTGCGACTTCAGGCCAGTTGTGAGGTCCCACGCCCTTGTCTGTCACCTTGGGGATGATGATGATGATGATGATGAAGGTATAGAATGGCCAGGCCCAGTGCTACGCACCTTACATAGGACACTGGTGCTGTGAGGCACCTCATGCCACAGACAGGAAGCTGAGTTTTGGAGAGTGAAAGTGATTGGCCAAGGCTGCACAGCCAGCACATCACAGCAAGGCCCGTGCCCAGACACACCTGATGCTGATGCCTGTGCCCTCAGCCACTGACCGGGGCCCCCCTTTGTGGACACTGCTCCCCAGCCTTCCAGGGGCTTCACAGAGACTGTGTTCATGCAAGAGCTTAGCTGGCTGTGCAGTGTCACAGAAATGTGATGTGGTTTGGGGCTTTCACGGCTGTTACTGTGGCCTCCCTGGTGCCCACTCCCAGGGAGAGACTAAGCAAGAGGTAGACAAATGTGACTCCAGGGTGAAGTGCAGGCCTGGAGCCCCCACTTGCATCTGATCCAACGGCCCTGAGCCGGCCCCAGGCCCTGGCCCACCTCGAGTCTCCAGGTCCTGATGGGAATCTCAAATCCCAGGGAAGGGCCTGGAGCTGCAAGGTTCCTGGGAGACACACGCAGCCATGCCCAGAAGGGCAGCCGGTCTCACTGTCCTCTGCTTTGTGCCTCACTTCCCCGGCCAGGCATCGTACGAGCCTCCAGCGTCTTCCCCATCCTCAGCACCATCCTGCTTCTGCTGGGGGGCCTGTGCATTGGCGCCGGCAGGATCTACAGCCGCAAGAACAACATCGTCCTCAGCGCCGGCATCCTCTTCGTGGCTGCAGGTGAGCCGCTGGCCGGCCAGCCCCGGGCTGGTGCTGGGCAGGGGGCTGGGGACACGGGAGTACCAGTTTCACATGGTCCCCACTGCCAGGGAGTGTGCCTCCTTGGGCGGAATGCAAACGTAACTTCACCACACACTCAAGTGACTTGTAAAGTCCCGGTGTTCAGGAAGTGAAATTGAAGTGAAATTCATGCAAGATAAAAGTAACTCTCTTGAAGGGCACAATCCAGTGGCACTTGGTGTTTTCACAACATTGTGCAAACGTCCAAAACATTTCTGTCACCCCAAAAGGAAGGTGTGGCCGGGCCGAGAGGGATGTTAGTGATCCACAGCTTCCACAGAACCACCTTCAGGACGCCAGCACTCGCTGTGACCTCGTTCTGCCACTGACTAGCTGACAGGGGACAGCTGACTTTGGTGAGAATGAGGAACAGCTGCTGAACAGGGCTTCCTTTTGGGGTGACAGAAACATTTTGGATGCTTGCACGACGTTGTGAAAGCACCAAATGCCACTGGATTGTGCCCTTCAAAAGGGTGACTTTGGTCTTGCCTGGTTAGGTGGGTCATGAGATGTCCGTATGGGGGTGCTGCATGTAGTTAGAAAGACAGGACCAGCTCTCCACAGCATGATTCGGAGCCGTCTCTCAGACATACTGTTAAGTGAAAAAACAAGCAGCCAGAGTATTATGCAAAAAAAAAAAAAAAAAATAGGGGAAAGAGAGAGAGAGGGAGTGTGTGTGGGTGTGTGTGTGTGTGTGTTAGAGATTTTTTTTTCTGGAAGGACTTAGGAAAGAAGATAACAATAGTTGCCTTCAAGAGGGGAACTGGGGGCTAAGAGTTCATTGTATACCTCATTTGAACTTTGTACTCTATTCAAAAGTAATTACTGAAAAGAAAAATCAGCAACCAGAATAAAAAATACTCACAGGAGTGGCCACCTGTTCCCTGCGCTGCCGTCCGGCTGCGGGCCTAACCTCTGCCTCTCTCCCTCCCTGGCCCCACCCCCCATTTCCCGCTTCCCTTTCAGGCCTCAGTAACATCATCGGCATCATCGTCTACATCTCCAGCAACACGGGGGACCCGAGTGACAAGCGGGACGAAGACAAAAAGAACCATTACAACTACGGCTGGTCTTTTTACTTTGGAGCTCTGTCTTTCATTGTGGCTGAGACTGTGGGCGTCCTGGCTGTAAACATTTACATTGAGAAAAATAAAGAGTTGAGGTTTAAGACCAAACGGGAGTTCCTTAAGGCGTCTTCCTCTTCTCCTTATGCCAGGATGCCGAGCTACAGGTACCGGAGGCGGCGCTCGAGGTCTAGCTCCAGGTCCACCGAGGCCTCGCCCTCCAGGGATGTGTCGCCCATGGGCCTGAAGATCGCAGGGGCCATCCCCATGGGGGAGCTGTCCATGTACACGCTGTCCAGAGAGCCCCTGAAGGTGACCACCGCGGCCAGCTACAGCCCCGACCAGGAGGCCAGCTTCCTGCAGGTGCACGACTTCTTCCAGCAGGACCTGAAGGAAGGTTTCCACGTCAGCATGCTGAACCGACGGACGACCCCCGTGTGAACCACCTGCCCCTTCTCTCAGCTCCAGCCTCTCCCCAGAATGGCTCTTTATGTCCCACAGGACGGCATGTGATCCTCAAGACGACGAACAATGAACTAAAGCCAAACATAGCCTCCCTGGTCTCCAGAGGTGGCCTGGGCTGGCTTCACACGGAGGTGGTGCTGGGAGACCGGACTCGGGGCTGCGGGAGAAGCTGAAGGCTGACTTTGTACCCCTCCCCCAAAAAGGGTGTTTTGATGTCCCAGGGTCTCTGAAATCTCCCAGGAAGCCCCAGAGCTTTCCTGAGGCTGCACAGCCTTGACCGACTCGGGAGGACAAAATTGAGCCATTATCTCCTCTTGGAAACGAATCTTGCCAGAAAACCGGGATTTCAGGGCCTTCCCTCCGTGCCTGGGCACCGGGTCACCAGAAGGCTCTGCCGGGCGCCAAGGGGTCTCTGGGATCTGGTCAGCTGCTTCTGAACCTGAGATTCCTGTGTCGTTGAGCCAGAAATGAGACCACCGAAGCTCACTCCCTTCCTCTCCATCTCTCCCTCTCTGCGTGATCCTGGCGGTGGCCTGTGATCCTGAAGACAGCTCTGCAGCCAACTGGTGCTTCAGCCTTCACGCTGTCCCATGGCCGGCTTCCCCTAGCCTGTGGAGGAGGCCCAGGTAAAGGCCGGGGCTGTTGCTGGGTCTCCTCTCTGCTTCTGGAAGTTTCCGCCTCAGAATGGGCAGGACAGCTCCACTGACTGGACTTCAGAGTCTGGAGGGTTCCATCGGTCAGGGAAAAGAAAGGTGGCCACGTGGCCTCTTGCTGTGCCGCTTGTCACAGCCCCAAGGAGCAGCTCTGTCCCCTGAGCGTCGAGGGTCCCGGGGGAAAGGTGGACAGACACCCCTGACTCTGACTGGTATTTGGCAACAGGAGCCTGAACTTCTCCGCAAGAAAGAGAGACGTGAGGGCGAACAGTGACCAAAAAAAAACCTAGAGAACAAAAATCCATTTTCTAGGTGGTTACGAATCCTGACTTCCTGCAAATCAATGCCAGAAGAGCAACTTACATTCATTTCTTCATCTTAAAAAGTAGCAGCAACTCGCCCACAACTCCTGTTATTGTAATTTATTCTGCCACCACCTAACAGGATGGACTGGAGGAAGTTTGGATAAATGGGCCGAGCTGGGTTCCTCTTCCTCCCTACAGAGGGGAGATCTCAGCACTTTGTTCAGAGCTGAGGAAGTGGGTTCTGTGTTTTCCAGTTTTTCCACCCATTCTTTTCTTCCCCCTCCTGAAGCAAGCAAAGAGAGTGGATGCGTGTGCAGGCTTGGAAGAAGAACTCTCCAGAACATGGAACTTAACCCGCTTTTATATAAAACGTGCTTTCTAAAGAGAAATCATTTCTTACTTTTTGAGACTCCTTGATCCACCCTGGACAGTCACCTGTAGTCCTGGTAGCTGTGGTGCTGGGAAGTCACTGTGCATCCTTACCTCAGCTACCTGCTCACAGAGCCCGTGGGTGGACTCAGCCCCCTGAGGTTCAGACCCGGGTCAGTTCGGCCTGGTGATGATGTCATCCTCTGTCTCACCCTCCTTTGCCCCCAGGAAAGGATGCATCCACCCGCAGCGGCCCCAGCGGACTGCGCTGTGTGCCAGGGAGCTGAAATGGGGCCGGTCAGGGGCCCTGCGTGCCGTGCTCCAGAGCCCTCAGTCCCGTTGGGGTTGGCATCATCTAGTGGCATGTCCAAATGCACACAGCGGCGGATGCTACAGCAACAGAGCTCGAGGCCTGCACCTGCTCTAGTCCAGCCCCGTCCCCACACCCCACCACCTCCACTGCCATGACACCGTCCCACCAGGCTGAAGGCCGGGAACACCCTCCCCAGACCTGCCGAAACTGTTCTTCTGTGATTTCCAAAAGCAAGGCAGCCACGCTGTTCTGTTTCCCCTCCATCCGCCACCGCCCCTCCCGCCACCCCAGAAGTTTCTTATCATTCCATGGAGAAAGCTGTGTTCCAATGAATCCTACCTCCTGTCCAGTCCCAGGCAGAGCATGCAGCACCCACTCTAGGGACCAAGAAAGAGTAGGAAGAAGGGGACGAGCTGGGAGCAAAACCAGCTCAGACACCCGGGCCTTCTCAGCCTTCTCCCCGAGGCCGGCCGGGTCTCCGGGGACCCTGGGCCCTGGGCCGCCCCTTCCTGGCCCTCCTGCTGCATCTCAGACCTGACGCCCACCCGGGGGGATGTGGTGGCCTATGCCCACCTTCTCGCCCTCCTCCCGACCCGCCCCCTCGCCCCCACCCCGAGTGTTTCACCAGTTAAGCACCTATGAGTCCCGTACCTACTACTGGTTTTGGGTTGTTAGTTCTTTTTTTTAATTAAATAAAAACATTTTTAAAATGTTCTCTTCTTGATGTGGGGAGGTGGGGGAAGAACCCCCTCATAACTCTTTGTGGGCATTTGGGGTAATAGATGTCCCTAGGTCTAGGGTACACTGTGGACCCCCACAAGAAAAGAAGGAGGCCGGGGGCAGGAGGCCAGACTCTGGCCAAGGCCGGTTTTTCTGGCTTCAATCTGGGTCACTGGCCACCTCCCCAGTACCTATGGCTGGTTTCAGACTTCTGAGTGGTGCCATCAAGGCTTTTCACCTATGAGCCAGAAGACACACGGGTTTTCCTGGGTGGGGCGTGGGCCCCTGGGCAGCCAAGAGAGCCAGGCCTGTCCTTCTGCAGTTGGGAGGCCGGCCGGACACAGCCACAGCCACCAAGGCCCTAAAGTTGTCCCCCAAGTTGCCACTAGCCAGCTTCCTCTCCCCACCCCCGGATTCTGAGATGATGAGGAAGTACAGCGTCCCTAGAACTAAAATGTGAGCTTCATGGATGGCAAAGCCAGAAGGGAGGATTCAGCTCAGGCCAGAGGCCAAATAGGCTTCCTCCACTGTCACTGGACAGTCCCAGGCAGGGCATCCAACCACCTCTGCCCCAGGCCACAGGGAGGAGTAAGGTAAGGAACTGAGGGGGACCAGGGGGACCCCTCCAGCCTGGGCGATGGCCAACAAACTACACAGGCCCCAGCCGACAACCACCTCAGACAGCCAGTTTCACCCTCGCAGATGGGCACAGACTGGACCTCGACCTTCCCCTCCTGGAGGCACAAGGAGGGTTAAGCAGCGCCCTCTCCTGGTTCTGCCCAAGCTGCAGCCTGGGAGACCTTCGTATCCAATTACACTTGGCCTTTTCCTTCGGACTTTGACCTTGAGTTTTCTTGCTAAGAGCCACAGGCTTCCCTGCTTCTCCTGGAACCAAGAGACACCAAAACTCTTGCACCTCCTTCAAGAGAACTTCGGTCTCATGAAAAGCTTTCCTACCCGGGTCCCAGCGAAAAGCATGGATTGGAAAGGCAGAGGGCCCAGCGTCTCTACATCCCTGCCTCGGGGCTGCAGAAACCTCTCTTGGCTTTTCTGAACTTTCTGCCCCAGCTTCTTTTTTTTTTGTTTAATACAGAGTTTCACTCTTGTTGCCCAGGCTGCAGTGCAATGGCGCAGTCTTGGCTCACTGCAACCTCTGCCTCCTGGGTTCAAGCGATTGTCCTGCCTCAGTCTCCGAGTAGCTGGGATTACAAGCATGTGCCACCACGCCTGGCTAATTTTGTATTTTTAGTAGAGATGGGGTTTCTACATGTTGGTCAGGCTGGTCTCGAACTCCCAACTTCAGGTGATCCACCCGCCTTGGCCTCCCAAAGTGCTGGGATTACAGGTGTGAGTCATCGTGCCCGGCCTTCTGCCCCAGCTTTTAACTTTCTTTTTTATTTTTTTTTTTTGAGATGGAGTCTAACTCTTGCTGCCCAGTCTGGAGTGCAATGGCTTGATCTCAGCTCACTGCAACCTCCACCTCCCAGGTTCAAGTGATTCTCCTGACTCAGCCTCATAAGTAGCTGGGATTACAGGTGCACACCACCACGCCTGGCTAATTTTGTATTTTTAGAAAAGATGGGGTTTCTCCATGTTAGCCGGGCTGATCCCGAACTCCTGACCTCATGATCCACCCACCTCTGCCTTCCAAAGTGCTGGGATTACAGACGTGAGCCACCACACCCGGCCTTAACCTTCTTTCCTCTTATCTGAGACAGGCACCTGGGGAAACTGATGTGCTGAGCCACCAGGTCCTGGAGCCAGGGGAGCTCAGGCCTTTGCCTGGCCTCACCAGCTGGCCCCCTGCCAAGCTCCGAGCAGTCATTCCACGCTCACCAGAGTCCGCACCCTGAGCCAGAACTTCTGCGTCTCCTATTTATTCTTAGCCCCTAGGTAACTGGCTCAGCACAAGCTTCTCAGCCATCCTGGTTGGACTCCCGGGCCAGTCTGCACTGAGTGACTTGGTGCCACCTCCCATGGTCACGTGGTCACGTGTTTAGTTCAAATAAAACCCTGCCTCCACAACACACAGAGTGAGAGCTACAAGAGCTGACACAGAAATAATTATTCTAGTTCCCTAATCAAAACGCTGCTGATTAAATGATGGGTGCGCCAAAATCTCAGAAACTGCTAAAGAACTTATTCACGTTACCAAATACTACCTGTTCCCCAAAACCTATTGAAATAAAAAATAAATTTAAAAAAAAAATGCTGCTGAGAGCGGGGCACTGCGGTTCATGCCTGTAATACCAGCACTTTGGGAGGCCAGGGTGGGTGGATCACTTGAGATCAGGAGTTTGAGATCAGCCTGGCCCACATGGTGAAACCCTGTCTCTACTAAAAATACAAAAATTAGCCAGGTGTGGTGGCTCATGCTTGTAGTCCCAGCGACTCGGGAGGCTGGGGCAGAAGAATCACTTGAACCTGGGAGGCAGAGGCTGCAGTGAGCTGACATCTGCCACTGCCCTCCAGCCCAACCGACAGAGGGAGACCCTGTCTCAAAAAAAAAAAAATGCTGCTGAAAGCCCCCATTCCTCCAGTCCAGTAGCCCCATTTTACCCTGGCATTGGTGTTACTTAGAATAAGCCGACTACCCCAAGCATATACAGGCTTCCTAGAATAGAAGTTCATTTCTCACTCCTATGAAGTCCACTCAGCTGTGCAGGGGTGGGTCCTAGGCTCCACCCAGTCATGCAGAGATTCAGAGGCCCATGGAGCCTCTGCCGTCTTCAACATGGGCTTCTTAGGTTGCCCTGGGCGTTGATGTCCAGTGGGCAGTTGGAGGGAAGAGAGAATAGTTGATCTTGTGGGTGGAGATCCTTGTGAGTGATTTTAATGGACCAGGAAGTTGTGACTTCACCCTGCGTCCACATGCCATTGGCCAGAACTCAATCATGTGGCCATGTCTGGGAGCAAGGGAAGGTGGGAAATGTAGTCTAGTCCTGGGGAAAAGGAAAACAGCTTGGGGAAGAGCTGGTCAGTGTCAGCCCCCTGATCTCTATCTTTTGTTTGGTAACTCCCTCCTTGGCCTCCCCCCACCAAACTCTTTTGGGCATGCCCACTTTAAAGTGACAGCTTTGCCTGGGACTGCATCAACCTGTGTGTCCCGAGCCCCTCCTTCAGCTCCAACGTGACGTCTGACCTCTTCTCTGCTTCGGATGCCCCATCTGTAACGTGGCTCCATACTACCTTCAACCCAGGTTGGAGGAACAGTCTTGAGCTTGTGCCTAGACCCAAACAGGAACCACAGAATTACCGAACACCATGCTCAGCAGAAGTGGCAGACACTTGAGGAATCATCGCATTCAACTTGATCATTATATCCACGATCAAGATGCCGGCAGAAAAATGCATACATTTGATCATTATAGAAAAGGATCAGGCCCCAAGAGGGAAGGAGGGGGACAGAAGGAAGGAAAAATGAAAGGAGGAAAATAATCTTTCGAGAATTTTCATAACAACCATGAAAGGGAGATATTGCTAGCTCAATGGTTTTCAAGTAGGGGCAATTTTGCATCCCAAGGGGATGTTTACTAATGTATGGAGATATTTTTGGTTTTCATAACTTGAAAGGGGGTGCTGCTGACATCTATTGGGCAGAGGCTGAGGATGCTGCTAAGTATCCTACAATGCACCAAACAGCCCCCCTGCTTCATCCCCCGAAAGAAAAACCTGCCACAAATATCAATCGTGCCAAGGCTGAAGAGTCCCGCACTCACCTGATTGAATAGTGAGGGAAACTGAGGCACAGAAAGGGTGACACTACTCCTGCACAATCACGTGGCAAGTTTTTGGTGCTTAGTGTATCCAGGCTATGGGCTGACTAGGAAGACGCATATATTTCATCCCAGCATCTCCTTTCCCTGTCACCCATTTAGCTTTCTGCCTTTTGCTTCTTCATTTTGAAACAACAGTTTCAGAAACAAACATTGAAGTTGGGGGAAAGGAATGGGAAATGACCCCGGTCCCTGGGGCGGGGGGTGTTCCTGGAAGCCTGTGTCCCTGTGTCTGGGAACAGAATGATGATGGAATTCATTCAGAACAGGCTTCGGTGATGGAATTCATTCAGAACAAGCTTCGGGAGAGCAAGCCCAGAAGCCTGACCTGGCCTGACACAGGGACTCACCCTCCTCCCCCCACAGCCCAGCAGCTGCAGTGAGGTTGTAGAAGACCAGAAGGGTGGAGGTCAAAACCCAGCTCCTCCACTCCAAGGGGCGGCACTGGGCAAGTCACCCAGCCTCTCTCAGAGCCTGTTTGCTCCTCGGTCCCATGAGGCTGGTGACATCCCCCAGCCCACTTTGTTGGGAGAATGAATTAAATTTTCGACAAGGAAATGCACATAAACACCCCAGTTCAGTGACTAGCATTCGAGTGAGTGTTCGGAAATGTTTGTTGACAAACAATACTCAAGGAGTTTCCCACAGCGGATTATTCTAGAACAGCCCTTGGAGGCAGTGCTCTGAGAGTCAGACTCGGAGGATGCCCGGCGCACCACACTTCGCTGTGGCGGGAGCCTGCCATCCATTCTTGAGTTTTGCACCTGGGAGCAGCCCCTGCTGCCAGCTCCTTCTTTTTTTTTTTTTTTTTTTTTTCTTTTTTTTGAGACAGAGTCTCACTCCGTCACCAGGTGCCAGGCTGGAATGCAGTGGCGCGACCTTGGCTCACTGCAACCTCTGCCTCCCAGGTTCAAGCAATTCTCCTGCCTCAGCCTCCCGATTAGCTGGGACTACAGGCACGCACCACCACACTCAGCTAATTTTTTTTTTTTTTTTGTATTTTTAGTAGAGACGGGGTTTCACCATGTTGGCCAGGATGGTCTTGATCTCTTGACCTCGTGATCCGCCTGCCTCGGCCTCCCAAAGTGCCAGGATTACAGGCGTGAGCCACTGTGCCTGGCCTTGCTGCCAGCTCCTTCTATTGCTAAAGCTCATTTGTTTTCACCCTTAGTGTCCTGGGCTGCTGGGCAGAGGTGGTCAGGGCAGCTATGTGGCCACTGCTTTCTTTGCAGGCCCTGGCAACCCCCAGACCCTGCTGGGGCCCTCCTGGTTCCATGAAGGTGATGCAGGCTGCAAGACGCCCTGTTCTGGGTCCCTAACATGGAACCATAGGAACTGGCATCAAGGAAGGGCCTGAGAGAAAGGGGGTGCATGGATGGGAAGTAAGAAAGCAAGGGAGACCTTCCTGCAGGGAGCTCAGAACCAGCCATGTTCTGAGACTTCAGCTCCCTGCATTGGTACCCAAGACAGCATCCCTCCCTCACTGCCCAGATCTCCCTAGAGATCTGGGACAGGGTGGGGGATGGGAGGGGAGAAACGGTGGCTCAGGGACCTTAGAATCCAGAGGGTAGAAGATGGGGCAGATATACCTGAGGCAGATAATTTTAAACTTGCAGCTTTCAACAAAACTGCTGGTGCAACCTCAAGAACAGAAGTCCTGCAATCAAAGAGGGTTACCAACCCACATCCTTGTGTGCTTGGGGTCCATTCCCTCCTCAGTCACACGAGGAAAGTAACATCCCCCAAACGGCAGTGTTAGAGCTGCAGGAGAGGAGGCTTGGAGGGACCTACACCTGACCTTTGTCCCCTGATAAGTATTCTGGGTACACATTCACTCCTCTGGGACACCCAGAGGCTAATGAAAAGATCAGGCCTTCTTGTCTACCTCCAAACCCAGCCAGGAGCTTGCCCACATGCACAACCTGAGTGTCTGGGCTGTGGGGACAGTACCCTCAGCCTCCACCTGCCCCCACTCCCCTCACTGCCCCACAGCCGGCAGCTTCGTACTGCTCTCCTCTCCAAAGGCTGAGCCTGCTTCATCCCACCAGACCATACATTTAGCCATTCTCTGCGTCCCAAAATAGAACTCCCTCCAGCTGCCTAGTGTATCAGTCAGTAGGGCTGTGTAACAAACTACCTCAAAACATAGTGGTATTAAACAACCATTCAATATACTCAAACAACCATTCAATATACTCAAAGACTCTTGTCTCTGCTTGAGCAAGACAAGGCCAGGATGATTTTTCTCTGCTTCACTACCTGGGGCCTCAGCTAGACGACTCCAAGGCTGGGGGCTGGAATCATCTGGAGGTACCCCTTTAACTCATGTCTGGTGGTTGATGCTGGCTCTTGGCCAAGACCTTAGACCATCCTGAGCCCTTTCTCATCACCATTGTCTCCCCAGCTCCTTCCTGGCCACTCCCTCACTTTCATCAAAGACTTCATCTTGGCTAAAGCCTTCCTCTGTACCCCAAGTAGTGCCACCATCACAGCACATCGACCTCCACGGGACCAACCACTCTGGCTCCCTGACCACACAGCTCTCTGGCCTTCTCGCCTCCACTGACCTTTATCTCCAACCTTGACCTTGTCATTACCCCTAACTGTCCCAATGTAATCTTCAGGGCCATCACTCTCCTCTCTGGTCACAGTTTCCAATGCTCCCAATTCCTCCATGCCCTCTGCACCATGACACCTGTTCTGCAACCTCACCAAGCCTCCAGGTCTTGACCCCTCCGTCTTCTCCCAATCTATCAATGCTTCCTGGTTTCAGGCCCATGCCAACAGTCTAGACCACGGTGAGGCCTTTGCCAATGCCTCAGTTCCTCTGGGCTCTTTTCCTTCTAGTATTTGTCTCCTAGAAGATCCCCAACCCTCTTCCGATCTTACCTTTCAGATTTTCTCCATCTCTGCAGCTGAGCTGCATGGTAACATCAGAGAAATTCAAGTGATTTGTAAATTGATGCCTGTGAGAGGCAGAATGGTGACCCCCTGAGATGTCCACATCCTAATCCCTGGAACCTGTGAATATGTGGCCTTACATGACAAAAAGGACTTGGAGGGCATGATTAAATTAAGAATCTTCAGATGCTCAGATTATCCTGGATCATGTGGGCGGGCCCAGATAGAAGGACAGGGTCCCTCTAAGGGAAAGAGGGGGCAGGAGGGTTGGAGGAGGGCTGTGAGCCACCTCGCCCGGCCTGCTTCATCTTTTTCTTTAAATTGCCACTGTTTATTTTGACCTTGCCCTAAAGAAATAATATTAATGATGTAATTCAGATCCTCATGAAAAGAAATATGAAAATCTTTAGGCCGGGTACAGTGGCTCACACCTGTAGTCACAGCACTTTGGGAGGCCGAGGCAGGTGGGTCACTTGAGGTCAGAAGTTCGAGACCAGCCTGGCCAACATGGTGAAACCCCATCTCTACTAAAAATACAAAAATTATCCGGGCGTGGTGGCACATGCCTATAATCCCAGCTACTCGGGAGGCTGAGGCAGGAGAATTGCTTGAACCTGGGGGGCAGAGGTTGCAGTGAGCTGCGATCACACCACTGGACTCCAGCCGGGTAAAAGAAGGAGACTCCATCTCAAAAAAAAGGAAATATGCTCTCTTCCTGCAGGGGTATACAGGGCACACTTTGAGAACCCTGGCTGCGGGCTCAAGCCTCCCGAGAGGACCATGTCCTGCCTGGAGCTCCTCTACTCCACACCTCTCCACGCAGGCTGAGTGGAGTCCTGGACGCCCCACAGCCCTTCCCAGTATGGTCTCAGCTGCCCTAACAAACAGTTTGTGGACTCCTCAAGCCAGGGAGTGGGTCTTCTCCTGCTTTGCAGGGCAGAAGTCCCAGTGTGGGCATCATTGTGCCCCAACTTAACTATGGCTCAAGCCCTGTATGTTCTGGAGGCTTCAGGAGGGCCCTGGATCAACAGGGAGGGCGATGGCCGCTGTGGTCAGGGCAGTCAGAGAAAGCTGCCAGAAGTGGAAGCTCGCAGAGCAGGGTTGTGAAACCAAAGGGAGTTGGGCTGGTGTACACAGAATAAAAACATCTCAGGGGCTGGGCATGGTGGCTCATGCCTGTAATCCCAGCACTCTGGGAGGCCAAGGTGAGTGGATTACCTGAGGTCGGGAGTTCAGGACCAGCCTGGCCAACATGGTGAAACCCTGTCTCTACTAAAAAACAAAAATAAATAAAAATTAGCCAGGCATGGTGGCTGGCGCCTGTAATCCCAGCTACTTGGGAGGCTGAGACAGGAGAATTGCTTGAACCCGGGAGGCAGAGGTTGCAGTGAGCCGAGATCGTGCCATTGCACTCCAGTCTGGGTGACAAGAGTACTTTCAAAAAAAAAAAAAATCTCAGGAGTGCAAGCAAGCATCAACATCTGGAGAACAGAACAGGGAAGGAGCCCCCCAAATGTCCCACAACACTGTGAGTGCCAGGTGTCCAGGGCGATTGATTTAATACCATTACATCCTTCGCTGAATCAAGTACTCAATACTCTATTAAATGCATGAGGGCAGAACTCTGGTCTCCTCTTACAAGGACCCTGGAATGGTTCAGCTCTGCGTCGCCACCGAAATCTCACCTTGAATTGTAATAATTCTGTGTCTTGGGAAGGACTCAGTGGGAGGTAACTGAATTATGGGGTGAGTCTTTCCTCTGCTGTTCTTATGTTAGTGAATAAATCTCACAAGATCTGATGGTCTTATGAAGGGAAGTCCCCTGCACACGCTCTCTTGCCTGGTGCCATGTAAGACGTGCCCTTTGCTCCTTCGTCACCTTCTGCCGTGATCGTGAGGCCTCCCCAGCCGTGTGGAACCGTGAGTCTATTAAACTTCTTTGCTTTAAAAATTATCAGTCTCACGCATGTCTTTATTAGCAGTGTGAGAACAGACTGATACAGCCACTCCTCCCATCACAAGGACCCCGCCCTCTGAGCTCATTTCATTACCTCCCAAAGACCCCATCTCTAAACACCATTGCACTGGGGGTTAGGGCTTCAACATATGAACTTGGGGGAAGCACGATTCATCCCATGGCGCCTACCGTGGCTAAGCTGGTCCAAGTCACTCTCTCCAGTCCTTCCACGCACTCCGCAGCCAGGCCCGTGGCCCTCCTTTCACAAAGGGTGGCTTAGAAAGGCTAATGGCTGTGAGGAAGCTGCACAGCTGGAGACAAGCAGTGCAGGGACTTGCTTGGGGCGGGCTGGCTCCATCACCCTCTAGCTTGCTCTCCCTCTCACATGCTGCCCCCTGAGATACGCCCTTCCTGTTGCCCTGGAAAGGGTGAGGACATGAATGTTGCCCTGCTCGACTCCCAGCAAATGCCTGTGACTACTGAAGTCCCTTCCTGGCCCAGCCGGGCCCTTGGGGAACCAGGCAGGCAGCCCCGCAGTGCCTCCGTGAGCAGAAAAGGCGTATTTGAAGGAGCTTTCAGTAAACAGGGAAGAGAACGTGGACTTGCCTGCAGCAGCTGCCGGCCTCATGGTGCGATTTACGCAAAGATGACTTCAAAAGGAAGAGGCCATCAATCTTTCATGCTTTCACTGCGCTGGGGCGGAGGACTCTGGACCCCTGCGTGGGGCACGAACCTGCCCCCCACAGAGGGAAAGAGCAGCAGAGGTTGCCGGTGGCTGCCCCCGCCAAGGCTTGGTGTCTTTGATGGGCCTGCAACGTCTCCATGGCTGGCACCGGTGCATCCCACGGGCTGAGCCCACTCAGGCTGCTTTCCAAGGCTGTCAGAGGCTCTTGGCACCGAAGAGCTTAGGGCACCCCCCCACCACCACACCAGGAAATTCAAAAGACACTTTTATTCTTCCAATGACACTGTATTTACTTGTAATGATAAAATTAAATAGCTTCTTTCTAGATATTTTGTCTTAAAACACTGGAACCTTTTTTTGGCTCCCCAGCTACTGCTTTGCTGGGGTGCCTGGCACTCAATAGGTCTACTCAAGCTGTCTGGCACCCCCTGAGCTCCCCAAGTGCCAGGGTCCTGAAGCTGGGCCCCTACAAGCAGCGTGAGAGGGCTCAGAGGCTGCGGCCGCGTCCCAGCTTCTGGGAGTTCCCCGTGGAGACAGTCCACCCACCTGGAGACAGGCAGTTCCTCCGCTAGCTGAGGCAGGGGCGGCCGCAGGTGTCAACAGCCAGTCAGCGATCAGTCAATTGTGATGGATTAGCACCCACTGGGAACACAGAGGTTGCGGGGCAGGGGGGAAGGGAGCAGAGATGAGAACAAGTGGGGAGAGAAGCTCTCGGGAGATCGTAATCTGGATGAGAGACTGATTTTAAAAATATGAAAGTTTGGATGGAACTGCAATAACCACAAGCCGGCGGCTGGAGACACGAGGGTCCCGCTCATCCCTGGGGCTGTTCAGCAAGTGGCCCTGGCTTGTCACATCTCCTCTCTGGGCTGCAGGTTCCTAATCTGTCATAGTAGATCTTGAAGCTTCTTCCCACTTCCAACCATGGGTTAAGAGTCTGGGCTCTGGGTTCTGAAACCTGGCTTCCTCATTTGCCCGCTGTGTGACCTTGGACAAGTGGCATCATGTCTCTAAGCTTCCGTGTCCTTATCTGTGAAATGCAGTAAGAGTCGTAGCTCCTTGTGGATTGGTGTGGAGAACAACCGTGATGCTGGAGGAAGGCTTAGCAAAGTGCCTGGTCGACAGGAAGCCCTCGCTGAAGACGAGCCATTGCTACTATGATCATCATCGTGAACTTTCTGTGATTCCGAGGCTGGAGGCTGGAACGTTTCTGTCCACATGGGGAGAGTCTCTGTAAACCGTGTCCATCTGAGGCCAGGATTTTGAAGCTCAAGGCCCTACCCAGCTCAGGAGGCTATTCCTCGTCATGCATCAGCCCCTCTGCTAGACCCAAAAAGGGCTACCCGGTGAACTGAGAAAGAAGAGATGGTGCAACCCAGGAGGGATGTAGGGGCCAGAGCTTTGGGGACCCCTGGAGGGCAGCCAGGCGCACAGGACTCTGCGACGGCCCTCAGTCCCAGGCTTTCTGTGTTCTCTGCCGTATCTAAGCACTCACGAGCCGCCTAATTATCCCCTGTAAATCAACCTATTTGTTCTTCTTTACTCACACACTTATTTTGCAAATTAAATAAGTGTGTGCACATTGAATAAAAATCGTTATCACCTGCTTTTAATAGAAGGCAAAACCAAACACAGTACCCTGAAAACAGAATGACCAAGTCCAACGGGATTCCTCGTCCTCTTCAGGCCGTACTCTCTTGGTTTCAGAGGACACTCTGCGAGCAATACAGACACTGACCCCGAATGGGGCTTTGCTCTGGACCCAGTTTCAGGTATGGAAAGGGAATTGAGAAGGAAGTGATGTTCTCCTGGAGGGATCAGAGCTGGGAAAGGCCAGGCCTGGAAACCACCGAAAATCTTCCCACGGTTTGGGGGAGGCCGTGGAGTTTGTGGCTAAAACACTTCCCTGAGAGGTGGACTCCAGAGACCCTGGATGGGGTCCCTGGGATGTCCCTAAACAGAGTCCTAGGCTCCCCAGATCCCAGGATGAGGACCTACTCACTGCCCCGCTGGTGACAGATTTGCCCCGTGGGAGCCGGGTGGGGCCAGGCAGCCTGCAGCTCTGGTCTCCTCCCCTGCCCTGGGCTGCCCTTTCCCATCAGCCCAGAGCAGGCAGATCCCCACCCCCAGCCCCTGCTGCCCACCCCCTCCCAACTCAGGCACCCTGAGCTGCTACTCCGTAGAGGCCTCAATCCACACCCAGAGCCTTCTCTCCTTGCCCCCTTACCGGGGTACTTATGGCTCCCAGAGGGCCAGAAACCCCTGAAACCCGAGCAGAAGCCGTCCTCGGTGCCACGCCTGGAGACGGGCATTAATAGCAGCCTCCCTCAGGCCCCTGACACGTCTGGGCAGCTGCTTAGCGTGTCCAGCGTCCCTCAGCCCCAAGGCCAGCCCACTCTGGCTCAGCCAGGCCACACTAAACTTAGCGGCCACTCCCAGCTCGACAGCCGCTGCCACCCCCCCAGCTCGGCTGTCACCTGCCCTAGGAGACGCAGCCGCCGGACCCTGCCCAGGACACCCAAACCTCGGCGACCACCATGTCCCAGACCAAAATGCTGAAGGTCCGCATGACCCTCTTCTGCATCCTGGTGGGCATCGTGCTGGCCACGACGGCCGTGGTAACTGACCACTGGGCTGTTCTGAGCCCCCACCTGGAGCACCACAACACCACCTGCGAGGCGGCCCACTTCGGCCTCTGGCGGATCTGTACCAAGCGCATCCCCATGGACGACAGCAAGACCTGCGGGCCCATCACCCTGCCCGGGGGTAATGTACCCACCCTCCCTCCCAATCCCCACCTCCCTCCCAATCCCCACCTCCCGCCCTTCCCCGTCTTTCCTCAGCAAAGTTGCCCATGTGAAGGAAGGCAGGTTTCTCTGCCTAGAACAGGGCAGCCGCCCAGCCCTTTCTGCCCAGGGAAGAAGATCTGAATCGCATGTGCTGTGCTGGAGGCCAGAGGTGGGTTGTAAGACGAGGGCATTTGTCCCAGCTATTTCTGTCTGGCTGGACCTTGGGGCTTTTCACCCAGAGTAGACAGCTGAGCAGGCTCAAGAAAGGGACTGTGGCTCCACCAGCCCGGGGGCTTCAGGGCCCCACGTGGTCACTCTCTCCCTGCCAAGACAGGCTGGGTGGCTCTGTGTGCTCAGGCTGGGGGGACCTATCAGGTGGCAGGTTCATTTCTGGCCTTGAGGCAGGAGGGGAAACAGGACAGGTGAATTTGCAGGGTCCCATGCAGAATGAAAGTGCAGGGTTCCCTACTCCAAATTACCGAGGATTTCGAGGCAGTGACAGCAGGGCATGAAACCAAGCATGGACCCTTGCGGGCCCTGGGCCTGGGGCAGTGGCACAGGTTGAATGTCTATGAAGCAGGACGTGGCTGTGAGTGAGCCACCTGCCCCCTACCATCTTTTTCTTGAGACAGAGTTTCGCTCTCTCCCCCGGGCTGGAGTGCAGTGGTGCATTCTCGGCTCACTGCAACTTCCGCCTCCTGGGGTCAAGCGAGTCTCCCGCTTCAGCTTCCCCAGTAGCTGGGATTACAGGCATGCACCACCACACCCATCTAACTTTTGTATTTTTAGTAGAGACGGGGTTTCGCCATGTTGGCCAGGCTGGTCTCGAACTCCTGACTGCAAGCAATCTACCTGCCTCGGCCTCCCACAGTGCTGGGATAAGGCATGAGCCACCGTGCCCAGCCTCCACCCACACTTTTGTCAGGACTTCAGTCCTCTGTGCCTCCTCCCTTAGCTCAGACCCTGTCAGCATTTTAAAAGACCCTGTCAAAGCATATTCCTCAATTTCCTACCATGTGACCAAACCACATGTCGAAGGTAAGCTCCTTTTCAGGAGTACCTGGTATTTGCATGGCTAGCCTCTATTCTGCAAATGCGGAGGCCTCTGGATTCTTAGCAAATACAGCACTTTAGAGGAAAGAGGGCTACGTGGAGACCAGGAGGCCAGGGATCTCGTCACCATTGTCTACCACCTTCCAAATGACCCTCCAAGGAGAACAAAGCTCATCTCAGCCTCGGCTTCTTCCTCTATAAAATATGAGACTGACTCTCAGCAACATAAGATCCTTTCCCCGGCTTACAGATGCACATCCATGGTGGCACTGGAGCAGGGTGATGTCAGTGTGATGTCCCACCTGCCTTTCAGGATTATTCCGTCTTTTATCAGACTGGATGTTCCTTGAAACCTGTCCTTCAAGGACACTAAGGCTGAGTCCCCAAAGATCTTGCAGTCTGCCTGTGGGTCAAAGAGCCCAGACCCCATCCTCCCATGTCTCTGCTCCCTCTTCCTTCCCTCCTGCTTGCTCCAGAGATCCCCTCCCTTGCTCACCCCAACTGGGTGCCCCGAAGACTCGTAAGTACCCAGCTGTTGTAGAAACACCAAGTCCCAGTGCTGAGGGTGACAGGTGTGAGTGTGTGCTTGCAGGGTATCGCATAGCCCGGATGCCCATGTCCCTTGGCCACTGCTGAGCACACCCGTAAACAGGCACAGCCTCCAGCCAACTCCCCTGGGCAGGGCAGGGCAGGGCAGGGCGAGGCAGCTACTTCAGGGACCACGCATGGGGACGTGCTGTTACAGTCCTGTTCACTCATCCCTGGAACCATCTGCCTTTTAAAGTCAGAGAAGACGGCTGGGCAGTGAGCAGAGTCCACACAAGGAAGAGACAGGCTGGTGAGAGGTGACTGGACCAATCACAAGAGGGCAAAAGGCTGATGAGAGGTGATTGGACCAATCACAGGGGGGCAACAGGCTGATGAGAGGTGACTGGACCAATCACAGGGGGGCAATAGGCCGGTGAAAGGTGACTGGACCAATCACAGGGGGCAACAGGCTGGCGAGAGGTTACTGGACCAATCACAGGGGCAACAGGCTGATGAGAGGTGACCTGACCAATCACAGGGGGCCAACAGGCTAGTGAGAGGTGACTGGACCAATCACAGGGGGGCAACAGTCTGGTGAGAGTTGATTAAACCAATTGCAGGGAACCAACAGGCATTGCTTGAGCTTGAGCCTGACCAGGATCTACCTCTTTGCCTTCTTAGCCTAACCAGCCATGAACCGTACCTCCCACACTTGTGGCACTGAGCACTACCTTTCCTCCAGTAATCTTCCAAAGTATGTTCCTGCCTTTTTCCCTCTCTTTTCTGCGCAAATGGACATCTTTTTTTTTCCCTATCTGCCCTTCTTGTGCTCCGTGGGACCACTCTTCTCTAGAGGGAGGAAGTGAGTTCATATGTGGCCTCTCAATTATTAACAACAACAATAATAATAATGGCACATACATGTAACCCTATGTGCCAAATATTGTTGTAAATGTTTTACACATATTCTAATGACATTGGGGAAAAAAATGATGGAGAAAGAACCTCCAAAAATCTTCTCCATAAAAGCAATGAGAGTAGAGTGCTGGTGGAAATTGTCAGAATTAGCATTTTCAGAACTCTGGAAATTAACCAAAGTCTTGCAGCAGTCCAGCAAGAAAAATGGGTGAATCTCAGGACCAGTGAGTTCTGTGGTGTTTAACTTGCCCTATTCTTTTTCCCTTTTCTGGCTCTGTAGTAACCTTGCAAACCAACATTCCATAATCAGTGAAAACCAGAATCCCACTAGCCTCTGGAGGGGAGAGAATGGGGTTAGATCAAAGGCCCATTCCCAGAGAATTGTCATTATTTGACCTGTCTGGTGATTCTCTGAAAATCCTCGCTTGAGAAGCTGCTTCTTTTTGATCTAACTCTGAGCTCATGAGTGCAAATAGTCAATAATTAGAGATGATTGCTTAACATCATGGTTGCCTGAGGCAGTAGATAACAGTTGGGCAAAACAATAGACTAATCAAAAAACTGGAGACTGAGATGTCCATAGGTTGCTTTGAAAAGCTTCAGCATATTCCTGGGAATCTAGGAGGCCACATGCAATGCTATGTGCATGCTCGGGAACGACTTGAGAAGGTCCTAAGCACTCACCTCTGCCTTACCTTGAGGCTCTGTTCAAACAGAAAGTGAAGGCTAAGGCAGAGATGTGGGTGGCTTAGCTGAGTGTGAAAGTCATATGCACAGAGCCCCTCAGTAGACTGGGAGAGGTATTGTTTATAAGTATTTCAGGAAATTTCTAACTGGTCACTAAGGTAATTGAACAGGGATTTCAGTGGTCACAGATGACAACACAGACTTTACCATATTAGTTCAAAAAAGTCACTAAACAACAGGAACAAATCCTCAAGAAGGGGGAAAAACTGATTTCCAGAGTTGCCACATTACGTTGTTTAAAAACTACTGGCGGAGTGTGGTGGCTCACTCCTGTAATCCCAGCACTTGCGGAGGCCGAGGTGACAGGATTGCTTGAGGCCAGGGGTTTGAGATCAACCTGAGCAATACAGTGAGACCCTGTCTCTACCAAAAAAAAAAAAAAACCCACAAAATAGCCAGGAGTGGTGGCATGTGCCTGTAATTCTAGCTATTCCCAAGGCTTAGGTGAGGAAATCGTTTGATCCCAGGAGTTAAAGACTACAGTAAACTGTGATCATGCCACTGCACTCCAGTCTGGGTGACAGAGCAAGACTCTGTCTCTAAATAAATAAATATATACGTAAATAATACAAGACATGCAAAGAGCCAAACTGATATGGCTTATATATGGGGCAGGGAGAAATCAATAGATCCCTAAGGAAGCCAGATATTGGGCTTATTAGACAAAGACTTTAAATCAGCTATTGTAAATATGTCCAAAGAACTTTAAAAAAAATCAAAAGAAAGATGAAAATGATGTATCATGAAATAGAAACTATCAATAAAGAGACATAAATTATTTTTTAAAGGACCAAATAGAAATTCTGGAGTTGAAAAGTACAATAACTGAAATGAAAAATTCACTAGAGCGGCTCAATAACATATCTGAGCAGGCAAAAGAATCAATGACCTTGAAGATAAGTCAGTTGAGATTAGCCAGTCTGGGGAACAGACAGAAAAAAAGAATAAAGAAAAGTGATGAGAGCCTCAGAGACTTGTGGGACACCATCAAGTGCATAAAGGGAGTGCCGGAAGGAGAGGGAAAGAGAGAATGGAGCAAAAAAGGTATGCGAAAAATAATGTCCATATGCTTCCCAAATTGGATGAAAAACGTTAAAAATCTACAAATTTATGAAGCTCAATGAACTCCAGGTAGAATAAACTCTAAGGGTTCCACACTAGACCATCATAATCAAACTGTTGAAAGACAGAGACAGAGAATCTTAAAAAACAGAAAGAAGCAACTCATCACATACAAGGAATCCTTAACAAGATGAACAGCTAATTTCCCCCCGAATCTGTGGAGGCCAGAAGGTGGTGGGATGACATACATATATTAGCTCATCTAGTCCTCACCAAAACCTCCATGAAGTCCAAACTATTATCATCATCCCAATCTTACAGATAAAGAAAATGAAGCACTGAGAGGTTGAGATATTTGACCAAGGTCACACAGGTAATGAGCAGAGCAGCCAGGACTCACACTCAGACATTTACCCCTAACATTCACCTTTTTAGTCAAAACATTAACTACTTTACAATAACCCAGTGAGTAGGTTCTCATTCCACAGGTGGTTCATATTCTACATGTAGGAACACTAAGGCTGAGCACGGCCTTCCCCCAGGCTAACTAGCTAACAAGTAGGAGACGTTCTCCACCCAAGTCTTGAATCCAGAGTCTCCTTTCTCTCCAGTTCCTTCCCACACCTCTATTGTGCATATAAACACAGCTCCTAAAAGCTCTGACCCAAGTGAACACAAAGAGTTCAGCTTTTGACCTGGCATGGTTTGAGGGCAGCTGGGCCGGGAGCTGGTGCAGTGGAGGAGACTTCTCAAGGTCCCCTTTAGCCTTAGAATGTTGGAGACTCAGTGGGAAAGCGTTGTCTAATTTTTCTACTGTCCCCCAAAGAGTCTTAGAAGGACTTCCATGTACACGATCAACATCTAAGATCAATTATAATGCCTCCAGAATGAGGAGAGTAGGGGCCTCTGCCATTGTCAGGAGACACTGTGTTCTGAAAGTCCAAATGAACCCACGGAGAGGCCATCCCCTGCCCTTGGACTGGGTGAAGTGTTGCTTCTTTCAGGCTCTGCCTCTTTAGGTCAAAGAGGCAGGCTGCCCCAGGGTGCACTCCTAGTACCCCATTTTCCCTAGTGGTCCATCTTCTCTCTGCATAATTGGGACTGCATGAAAGAGCATGATACTACTGACCTCAGGAATTTCATCAGCTCCTCTCACCACCCACAGGAGTCCATGCCGGAGGCCTAGGTCAAAGCCAGCTTCCCCCACGGAAGAGCATGCTCTGAAGATCTAGGGTCAGGTGTTGGAGATTTCTCTAGCCCATTTTATAAAATTCCTCAGTCAGAGGTGTGAGAGGAGACACAGCCCAGAGAAACCACTGTCAGGAGCGGAGAGAACTTCTTTTACCCAAGGGCTGAAAACCACACTGGCATCAATGCCAGCCAGAGGCTTCCTTGCATCCCTGGGGTACCAGTTCCCTTGGTTCTGGACAAATCCACAAAGTATCTTTGAACATATTAAAGTCTCCATGGACTGTCACTTGGTGCACTGATACATTCCCCGTGATAACCCAGGGCATCCCCTAATCCTACCAGCTGTTCCAACTATCACAAAAAGATCCCTATTAACTCAAGCTCAGCTTGGAGCTAAATGTGGCTTCTGCTCTAATTCTTTGAAACTGGCACACTAGACGTGGTTCTGTGCAGTTACTAACACCCTCAACCAGAACACTTGGCTAGCCAGACTATTCCATCCCCCAGTCAAGCCTGAGAGCTGAGTTCACCATATTTTTAAGAAATACCCCATTTAATATTTTTAGACCACTGAGTCTTATGGAAAGAAGAACATTGACCTCAGCATAAACCATTTGCAGAGACAAAGGAGAGTGGCACAGCCTCAGAGTTCCCACCACCCAAATCATCATCCTGGCTTTGAAACTTCTGCTGACTTAGTCAGAAGCAAAGCTGCAATCCCTGAGCTTTGTGCAAGTGTGATGAAAGCCAGGGCAGGCAGGCAGGAGGGACATCCCAGAGGCAGAGGCAGGAAGGCTCAGGGTCTACGCAGGACTGTCACTGTCCCTCTCCTCTTGACCCGTGACTAAGATGGGTCCACCTCGGATGTCCTTCCTCTTTAAGTTGCCCTGGATGCTCAGTTTCCCAAATAATATCCACCTGGACCCAGGGACAAGGCAGGAAGGGAAGGGGCTCATAGTAGCCTCTGTTCATCTGAACAGACCCTGCGCCCTCTTAGGTGACATGAGCAGATGCCTGGCCCGATTTGTCCTGAATGAGGCCTGGGTCTGACGTGTCCCCACCCCTACAGGGGCCATCAGAGACCATGAAAAGGTTTACGGTCTCCAATGGGCGGCCACATAGCCCAGGAGTAGATGCTTCTCCCAGGTTCAGGGCAGGAGACACTGGCCTTTTTCACGTGCTAAGCCCAAAAAAGGGGACAGGGTCAGCCCATCCATCCTCAGGCCCCCAGTTCAGCCACGTAAGAATGAAGCTGAGGCTTCTGGAGGCCCTGAGAGGGAATCCTACCCACTGGGGACCCCCTCCCCCCATTTGAGGACACTTAATGGAGAAGAGGGAGGGGGAACATTGTACCTGGGCCACTGAAAGAAAACATCCCCCCAAAAGCTCACAGCCTGGCACCTGCAGACACGGAGCCTACTCCTGTGTCTGAGTTAAGATCGTTTCTAACCAAGCTGCCAGCAGCCAGATGGAGCCTGGCGTTTATCTGGTGGGGATTTGGCAAGCCAAATGCTACCTGTGCGAGAGCCACCTCAGCTACCCAGCAGGTGTGAACAGCTGTGCCCCAGCGCAGCACTCCGTGGCCCTCATCTCAGGCCCTCCGCTGGGAAGGATTTTAACTGACGGCTTTCCAGCAGTCAGGGAGGCAGCTGAGCGTGAAATACACTTGAATTCAGTCAATTCTGACAACTGAAATTGGCCCTTAAAGAATGAAACAGAAATGTTTCTTTGTCCAGAGGGAGACACATGGAGACTTATGACATAGCACGGGCCATTTTGAAGCAGTGACTCAAGGGATCTATAGCTAATAATCTAACAAATAGAAGAGGGCTGCAGTATGCTTTAAAATAGCACCGGATGCCGAGAGAGAATAGCAGAGCACCAATTCTGACATCACCACCAGCAGTCAGACACCCCAGGTAACCGGTTCAAAAGGAAAGTGATTTAAATATAGAAGTGCACAGAGAGGGCTGTTTATGCCAGGAACGTTTATTGCTGCTAAACCAGATCCCATCTCCAGGGGTCATTTCCTTCCTCAACCTCATGAGAGGCAGCAGCCCTGACTTTTGGGGGAAGGAGGGGAATGGTACGAGACCACAGGCTTCAGGAGCAAGATGATTCAGGTCAGATTAAATAAAGCCTTCATCCCAAAGAAAAGCCTTGGTAGCACTGCAGGTGCATTTCTAGAAAGAACTAGGCATCAACCGCCTTGTGAGCATCTAAACGAGGCCCGGAAGTGAAGAAATGAATTGACAAACTAGACACCATCTAAACTAGAGGAAGAGATGTTTTTTTATTTGAGGGCCTCCACAAATAAAAAGCAAACTGATTTAGTTTTTGAAGGAAACATAATATAAAATAACCCATTCATCCACTTCCTAAATCAAGAGCAAAGAAGATAAATTCTATTTAGGAAGAGATAAGACTGAGCCTTTTTTTTTTTTTTTGGACAGAGTCTCACTTTGTCACCCAGGCTAGAGCGCAAAGGCACGATCTCAGCTCACTGCAACCTCCGCCTCCCAGGTTGAAGCAATTCTCCTGCCTCAGCCTCCGAGTAGCTGGGATTACACACACCTGCCACCAAAGCCGGCTAATTATTGTGCTTTTAGTAGAAACGAGGTTTCATCATGTTGGTCAGGCTGGTCTCAAACTCCTAGGCTCAACCGCTCTTCCCTCTTTGGCCTCCCAAAGCGCTGAAATTACAGGCATGAGCCACGGCGCCCGGCCTGTGCTTTGATTTTATAGTATACCTAGCTATGAGAGAGAGGCTGAAAGAGAAACATGGAAGTGAAATTATATTTTATATCAGCATGAATTTCCTAGTGCTGAGAGCCCTTCCCTTCTCCCTTGCCAAATTCAGATTTGTGTTCCTACTGACCACAGACTTCCATAGCTTTTATGACAGTTATCAGGTGGGTCTCATCTGGGCTGACTCACAGAGACCCAGGGCCCAGTGAAACCACGTGATGGTCACATTCAGCCCTCATGGGGGTTCCACCTGCATCAGGCCATCCAATGGCCACTCAGGAAAGGCCGTTTGCAGGGCACTTTAAGAAGCCTGGAGCAGGGGTTCCTATCCTGGCTGCATCAGAATCTCCCAGAAAGCTTTTGAACAGCACTCCCCAGCTCCCCTCAGTGAATCAGGGCGTGCCTGGATTCTGCTGAGAAACGCAGTCCTAGATGTGGGCTTGATCCAGGGTTTCTCCATCTTGGCACTGTTGACGTTTTGGCCTGGATAATTCCACGCTGGGAGGGCCTGTCCTGTGTGCGGTAGGATTTTGGGAGAGTCTGTGGCCTCTACCAACCAGATGCCAGATGTACCCTTCTCAACACCAGCATGTCCCCAGGCATTGCCCAGTGTCCCCTGGGGGGGGCAGAGTCAGCCCAAACAGAGACTGCTGGTTGGTTCTTTGTTGATTGTACACCCTAAACTCCCTGAAAAATGGCTTGAACCTGGGCCTCAGTTACCCCATCTGCCTAATGGGGTGCAGAACCCACATGCCATCTGCCCTGCGGGCTCGTTGAGCCTCAGCTCCCTGAAGACCTCCCAGCCTTCTAGGTAACCTCACTATCCCACTGAGATGTTGTCCAAGGGTCAAAGACAGATGTTTCAGCCCAGATTAGGGATTTGGGGAGCAGGGAGCCGGCCAGAGCCCCTGCGTGCCCAGCAGAATGACGCTGTGCTCTCTGCCCGGCCTCTGTCCTCGCTGCGGGCCCCTCCTCTCAACTCACAGGCTGTCTCCTCCTTTGCAGAGAAGAACTGTTCCTACTTCAAGCATTTTAACCCTGGTGAGAGCTCGGAGATCTTTGAATTCACCACTCAGAAGGGTGAGCCTGGGTGGAAAGGGGGCGGGGGTGACAAGAGGGGACTTCTGTGTCGTGCACCACAGAGCCAGAAGGTCACTGGGGCGAACGCGCCGACTTCCTCACACCTGATGAGAAGCAGCCCACGGTGCATTTGAACAACAGCCTCATCACCTCCCTGTTCCACAGCCTCGTCACCTTCCTGCTCTGGAGGCCCCAGGCAGCGGCCTTCCCCCTCCAGTGCCCAGAGTTTCCCCGCCTCAGGGCCAGGGAGCGTCCGTGGAAGCAGCACTTCCTGGCAGGCTCCGAACCAGGGGCAGCTGTTGCGACGGGAGCTGTGGGTGTGGAACGAGTGCTCAGAAGCCCCGTGGTGGCTCTCGATGGAATGTGATAGAGTTTGCAAGGACAGTCTGAGTCCCTCCCTCACCTAGAAATCCCTCCCCAAGTACCAGGAGGGCATGGTGGGCTCTGGGAGCTTTTCAGGATCAACAGAGCTCAGGCGCACACCCACTGTCAGGAGTACAGACCCGAGCCTGCCCGCACCCAGACAGCTGCACACAGTGTGCGTGCGCAGACACACAGGCACACACACTGATACACACACACAGAGATACACACATACAATGACATACACAGTGACACACACAGGACACACAGACACACTGACACACATGTACACACACACAATGAAACACAAGCAGTGACACACAGAAACACAATGACACACACACAAGACATGACACACAATGACACACACAAGACACAATGACACACACACAAGACAATGACACACACACAAGACACAGACATACAGAGACACACATTGACACACAGTGATACATAAGACACACAGAGACACACACTGACACACAATTACACACACAAGACATACAGACACACACACTGACACACACATACAATGACACACAATTACACACATGACATGCAGTGATACACAGGCAATAACACACACACAAGACAGACACACACAATGACACAAGACACAATGACACACAGGTAATGACACACAGACACACACTACCATGCACAGAAACATGTACACACGAGCACGTGCAAACACACATGACACACACAGTGACACACACACCAACACGCTGACACAGACCCAGATACTAGCACACACAGAGACACATAACACACACACACACACACACTGACACAGGCACACACTAACATACACAGACACTAACACATTCTGACAGATCCTCATATGTGGCACATACACTAACAGACACACTACCCACACACAGATACGCACACTGCCACACAGACACATGCACACACTCACACACTGCCATGCACACTGGCAGAGCCTCATGTGCGCCAGGCTGGGTGACAAGCCACTCTGTCGTCCTTTGCTCCTTAACCCCAGGACAGACCCCCCCACCGACCCATTGCCTCCTCCCTGTCCATCGGAGGAAAGTTTTTACTCTAGAAAGGTCTCCGGCCACCTGCCTCTCACCTCTGCCCCATTGGGGACCTGGCAGCCTGGTGCCCTGGAAAGACAGGGGTGGAAGAAGCCCTGGGGCAGCCTGGCTCTGCATGGGCCTTAGGGCAGGACTCAGTCCCTGGGGCTGTCAGCTTTCCCACGTGTGAAATGGGAACTGTCGTACAGGGCGTTGTCCCTAACCAGCCATGACGAGAGCTCCCGGGCTGAGGCCACATGCTGTGTGTCCCTTGTGTTTGCAGAGTACAGCATCTCGGCGGCCGCCATCGCCATCTTCAGCCTTGGCTTCGTCATCCTAGGCAGCCTCTGTGTCCTCCTGTCCCTCCAGAATAAGAGGGACTACCTGCTGCGGCCCGCGTCCATGTTCTACGCCTTTGCAGGTAGACTGGGGACCCTGCCCAAGCGTGGGGCTGGAGGACCATGTCACGGGGGATTCTCTGCTCCACTCTCATGGCTACCGCGGGATTTGGGTAGGGGGCATTTCACAGGCTCCACCCCCAACCAGGGGCAAACCTGGCCAGGCCCTCAGCGACTCCAGGTGGGTTAGAGGGAGAGAGCTGGGCAGTTTGTCCATTCCTCCCCATAGTCCTCAAGGCCCTGAAGAAACTGCCCAGAGAATGATGGACAAAAGAAGGAAAGAAACGTGGTCGCCTTTCTTAGTTTTTCTTGAGGGACGAGGAAGAGGGTCTCGCTCTGTTGCCCAGGCTGGAGTGCAGTGGCACAATCACAGCTCATTACAGCCTCAAGCTCCTGGTCTCAAGGGTTCCTCCCACCCCAGCCTCCCGAGTAGCTGGGACTACAGACATGCACCACCACGCTTGGCTAATTTTTTACTTTAATTTTTTGTAGAGACAGAGGTCTCATCACTATGTTGCCCAGGCTGGTCTCAACCTCCTGGCCTCAAGCGATCCTCCCGCTTCAGCCTCCCAAATTGCTGGGCTTACAGGCATGAGCCACCACACCCAGCCATGTGGTCACCCTTCTGAGGGATGCAGGATTGGGTGGTGGGTGGATAAATGGATCCTTCTGCAGGTTCTTAGCTAGCAACTGCCTTGAGGCGGCTTTTCCCCCAAGGCAAGATCACCGCCTCCTCCAAGCACACAGGCCAGGGTGGGGCTGGGGGCAACGGCAGGGGCCCCTCAGTCCCTGAGCATCTCTAGCTCTGCCCCCAGGTCTCTGCATCCTCGTCTCAGTGGAGGTCATGCGGCAGTCGGTGAAGCGCATGATTGACAGTGAGGACACCGTCTGGATCGAGTACTATTACTCCTGGTCCTTCGCCTGCGCCTGTGCTGCCTTCGTCCTCCTCTTCCTTGGCGGTGTCGCCCTCCTGCTGTTCTCCCTGCCTCGAATGCCCCAGAACCCCTGGGAGTCCTGCATGGATGCTGAGCCTGAGCACTAGAGTTCCTGCAGTCCTGGTGACCCTCAGGCTTCTTCCCCAGGAAGCCAGGTCTCAGCCTGGAACCTTCCAGCGAGGAGGCGGGAGTCATTTTAGCTCCATCCTGCTCCCATCTGCACCCCCGCCCCCAACCCATGACAGTCACGGGCCACGCTTCCTCTCTCTGAGCTCTCCTAGGCTGCCACAGGCTCCCCTGGGAATAGAGCAAAAGGACCTGAGTCCCGACCTGGCCACAGTCAGGGGAGGCAGGGCCACCAGGTGGACAGGTATTTGCAGGGACCCAGCGTCCCCTGGAGCTTAGAGGTGTCCCCACTGTACCAGCCTCTGATTAGCTGCCTCCAGTTGTCCTTTATGAACGTCACAGGGACAACCTGTGTTTGCCAGTTCTGGGTGCTCCGTGTAAATAGCCAGCCTTTCTACTCAGTGATAAAATGAGGACCAGCCTCTCCTACTCAGTGATAAAACACACCCTCTCTGATGAGCCGAACATCCCCTCCTTGGCTTCCAGGAGCCCTGGGAAGCATTTTTAACTGAGTAGAATCTGACTGTGGCTAGAAATAAAAAGCTCTCAGAAAACTCACGTTTTCCTTGCGCCTTGCCTTGAAATCACTCGGATTCTCAGCCACATCCCAGGGGCCCCCTGACCCTGAATGAGAAGGGAAAGCAGGTCGCCTGGGTATGCTGAGGACTTTTGTGGGGACAAGAGGGCCGGACACGTGGCTTAGAGGCTCTGAATTCCAACTCGTATCTCCAGGCCCTGGGGTTGTTTTCGGGAGAAACTAGAAACCCTCTGATGAAGCAAGGGTGTTAAAAATAGGAGGGGTTATTTCTAGAGCCTGGCACGGACGCACCTGGTGCCAGCGCAGCGCTAAAGCAGCCAGCCCGTGTCTGATTTCTGATGCCAGATTTTTGTTGTGAAGAACATCAGGAAGCAGGGCTTAGCAGTTAGACACTAAGGGCCACATGGAGAGCCATGATTTGCACTCTTCTGCCTTCCAAAACCCCACAGTACTCGTCCAGCTTTCCAAAGCGGAGTTCGGACATGAGCAGCAGCTGGGATCCTTGCCTTGAACACTGGAGATCCCACTGCAGTTCATGCTTCTAGGGCAGGGTCTGGTAAACTGTGGCCCGTGGGCCACACCTGGCCTGCCCTCTCTAGCCGTATGGCCCACAAGTAAAAAGTAGTTTTTACAGTTTTAAATTGTATATGTATTTTAAAAAAAAAAGGCCTGGCTCGGCGGCTCACGCCTGTAATCCCAACACCTTGGGAGGCCGAGGCGGGTGGATCACGAGGTCAGGAGTTCAAAACCAGCCTGGCCAACATGGCGAAACCCCATCTCTACTGAAAATACAAAAATTAGCTGGGCAGGGTGGCGCGTGCCTGTAATCCCAGCTACTCGGGAGGCTGAGACAGGAGAATCGCTTGAACCCGAGAGGCAGAGGTTGCCGTGAGCCAAGATCACACCACCGCACTCCAGCCTGGGTGACAGAGTGAGACTCCGTCTCAAAAAAAAAAAAAATCAAGAAACTAGGCATCGTGGCTCATACCTGTAGTCTCGGTACTTTGGAAGGCTGAGGCAAGAGGATTGTTTGAGGCCAGGAGTTCAAGACTACCCTGGGCAACATAGCAAGACCCCATCTCTACAAAAAATAAAAATAAAATAATTTAAAGATCAAAAGAAGAAGAATATCTCATGACACAAGAAGATGATACAAAATTCACATCTCAATGTCTATAAATAAAGTTTGATTCGAACCCAACCACGCCCATTCTGTGGCTGCTTTCGTCACAACAGCAGCTTTGAGTAGCTTCAACAGAGATACCTTTTGTCCTCAATGCAGAAAATATTGACCCTGTATGAAAAATGTGTGTTTACCCCTCTTCTGGTGGAAAACTGTACAAACATCTGCCCACATATCCACCCCTTATTGGTCCCATCTGAAAGCTGAGGGGAAAGATACTTCTTCATTCTTTCAACTTGCCTTCGGTACCTTGGGGGTGTGGGCTGGGCGAGAAGGGGTGTCAGAGGAGACTCATCCAAAGATGCAGAGATCCAGCCAGGAAGCAAACTTGCTCCCGGTAAAGGAGAATCAGAAGATGACAGTCCCGGCCAGCCAGGGAGCTGGGGCACAATTTATGAGTCAGAAGGAAGAGGGATGACTTCATCCCACTGATAACCATTTTAGAGGTTGATATGATTGGTTTTTTTTTTTCTTTTTTGAGACAGGGTCTCACTGTGGAGTACATTGCCCAGGCTGGAGTACAGTGGCGCAATCACAGCTCACTGCAGCCTTGAGTTCCTGGGCTCAGGTGATCCTCCTGCCTCAGCCTCCCAAGTAGCCAGGACTGCAGGCGTGTGCCGCCACACCCAGCTAATTTGTTTTCATTTTTTGTTGAGATAGGGTTTCAACATGTTGCCCAGGCTGGTCTCTGACTCCTGGGCTCAAGCGATCCACTAGCCTCAGCCTCCCACAATGCTGGGATTACAGGCATGCGCCACCACACCCAGCCTGCTTTTCTGTTTCTTTCTGTCTTTTTTTAACAGATCAGAGTCTTGCTATGCTGCCCAGGCTGGCCTTAAACTTCTGGGTTCCAGTGGTCCTCCTGCCTCAGCCTCTAGAGTAGGTGGGATTACATGTGTGAGCCACCATGCCTGGCTCCAATATTATTGCTTTATTACTATTTTTACTGTTAGCAGAATGAGACAAACATGCATTTCCCTTTGTTTTTTTTTTCAGACAGAGTCTTGCTCTGTCACCCAGGCTGGAGTGCAGTGGTGTGATCTCGGCTCACCGCAACCTCTGCCTCACAGGTTCAAGCAGTGCTCCTGCCTCAGCCTCCTGAGTAACTGGGATTACAGCTGCCCACCGCCACACCCGGCTAGTTTTTGTATTTTTAGTAGAGATGGGATTTCACTATGTTGGTCAGGATGGTCTTGAATCCCTGACCTCAGGTGATCCACCCGCCTCAGCCTCCCAGAGTGTTGGGATGACAGGCGTGGGCTGCCGCGCCCGGCCGTGGCATGCATTTTCCACTTCCCCATGGGTGCCTACGTGTCAGTCCCCCCGAATCACATCTGAGTGGAATACCCACCAAACAGAATACATTCAGCTTCCCAGGGTTTTCACTCTTTCAAGATATACTTCAGCACAGCCGGAACTGCAATGCAAACCAAAGGGTTGGAGGCTGGCCGCCGGAGAGCCACACATCCTGGTGTCTGCCCCAGAAAGAGGCGGCACAGCAAAACAAAATAGAGTCAACCAAACTGATGCGGGGAAATGTCTTAGTCCCCACCCAAATGCTCCCTGCCAGGAAGGTTGTCTAGAGAGGGCATGGTCAGCTTTGCCAGGGACTAAAGGCCTCACTTCAAAGTCCACACAGGCCCTGCTCTGAAGGCCGGCCAGAGCCCAACCCCAGAATGACAGTGCCATCTGCCCTCACTCCTCACTCCTTACTTGGAACCGTGTGACTTTTTTTTTTTTTTGAGACAGTCTCGCTCTTGTCGTCCAGGCTGGAGTGCAGTGACGCCATCTCAGCTCACTGCAACCTCCACCTCCTAGGTTCGAGTAATTCTCCTGCCTCTGCCTACTGAGTAGGTGGGATTACAGGTGCACGCCACCACACCCAGCTAATTTCTGTATTTTTTGTAGAGATGGGGTCTCGCCATGTTACCCGGGCTTTCTCAGCGTTTTCACATCCATCATCTTCCCTGATGCAAAGAAGGTAACAAAGGCAGGACCAGCAACTAAGACGTCAAGATCCATACTTCAGTGTGATTTTTTTAGAACTGTGGTAAAATATACATATCGTAAAATTACCACCTTAATCACGTTGAAGCGTAGAGTTCAGTAGCGTTAAATACACTCACACTGTCGTGCCATTCTGACCACCGGGCATCTCCAGAGCTCCTCATCATCCCAAACTGAAACTCACAAGCACTAACTCCACATCCTCTCCTTTCCACAGCACCCTCCCACTTTCTGTCTCTGGGAGTTTTGACTCCTCTAGGTACCTCAGATGAGTGGAATCATGGAGTATGGGTCCATTTGTGACTGGCTCATTTCCTTGACGGCTAATGCCTTCAAGGTTCATTCACACTGGAGCAGGTATCAGAACTTCCTTCCATTTTCAGGCTCAGCAATATCCCACTCTACATACTCCCATATTTTCTTTAACCACTCATGCGCTGATGGATGCTGGGTTGTTTCCAAACCTTGGCTCTTGTGAGTTACTGCCGCTGTCGACACGGGTTCATGCTCTGCTTCAGTCCCTACCTTTGGTTGTTTTGGATATACTGAGTGAGATATTTTTTAAAATTATAATTAATGCAAATCTCCACAATTAACACAATATCGAAACTATCTTGCTGGGCAGGGCATCAAAAAAAGAAAAAAAGAAAAAAAACTATTAGGTAGGTGCAAACGTAATTGCAGTTTTTACCATTGAAAGTAATGGTAAAAACTGGCCGGGTGCAGGTGGCTCACGTCTGTAATCCCAGCACTTTGGGAGGCAGAGGCAGGTGGATCACTTGAGGTCAGGAGTTCAAGACCAGCCTGGCCAAAAAGGTGAAACCCCATCTCTACTAAAAACACAAAAGAAAACAAAAAGTTAGCCAGGCGTGGTGGTGGGCACCTGTAATCCCAGCTACTTGGGAGGCTGAGGCAGGAGAATTGCTTGAACCTGGGAGGCGGAGGTTGCATTGAGCCAAGATTGCGCCACTGCACTCAAGACTGGGCGACTGAGCAAGACTCCCATCTCAAAAAAAAAAGGAATGGCAAAACCTGCTGGCTTCCCACCTGTCTGATGAGCACCCTCACCAATACTCACTTGGCCTCTGCCCCAGTTCCTGGGAGAACCAAGAGATGGCTCCCTTTCTCTCTGGTCAGCACTTGGTAGGACCTGCTCCAGTGGCTTGGCTCTTAGCCCCTCCTTATATCAAAAATTTCAAGCATCTCTGTGTACCTCTATTTTTTTTTCTGGTTGTGCCGGTAAAGACAGAGTTTAATCACATTCTATCGCAGTATTTCCCCTGCCAGTGTGACTTGTTCCATTTTGACCAAATATTTTATTTACAAATCCATTTCTGATTTCTACTGTCCCCGCTTTCAGAAAATGGTTTGAAGTGGAGGCAAGGTATTAATAAACCTATGATGTGGAACGTATCTATCAAACCAATGATTGGTATTCAGGCTGGGACGCAGCTGCTCCTGACCTCCCCAAGCCTTCATTTCTCAGTCTCACTCCATTGCAACCACTGAGGCCATAAATTAATCTCCACACAAGGCATTGATCCTGAATGGTGGAGAAAGTTAATTAAGGTCATTGCCATCACAAGCTGCCATACTTTCTGTTCTTTTGACTTTGCTTCAGACAAGAATTTTTGTCATTGAGGGTTTAGACTTGCCTCTCTCTTGGCCCACAAGGCATTCATGGTGGCCCCATAGAAACATGGAGGATGGGGAATTTGTCTGCCAGACCACAACCTGAGGGTGTCTAGCTCTGGCATGAGGAGCTCAAAAAACAGATTCACAGGTCACCGACTTGAACAGCGAACCCACTTCCCACCTGTCCTGGCCTAGCAGACACAATCAGAGGCAAATTGATGGTGTGTTTCAAACAGAGGGTCTTAGGGAGACCAAGGACATGTTTCAAAACACAAATGAGGGGCCGGGTGAGGTGGTTCACCCCTGTAATCCCAGCACTTTAAGAGGCTAAGGTGGGTGGATCACTTGAGGTCAGGAGTTCGAGACCAGCCTGCCAACTTGGTGAAACCCCGTCTCTACTAAAAATACAAAATTTAGCTGAGTGTGGTGGCAGGTCCCTGTAATCCCAGCTACTAGGGAGGCTGCGGCAGGAGAATCACTTGAACCTGGGAAGCAGAGGCTGCAGTGAGCTGAGATCATGCCATTGCACTCAAACCTGGGTGACAGAGCAAGACTCCATCTCAAACACACACGCATGCACACACACACACACACACACACACACGAGGTCAGTAAAAAAGGGATACCATTTACTTAGAAGCATCTAAGAGGCAGAGAGGTGACCGTGTGTAACCCTCTCCATCTAGTGGGGAGGGGGAAATGAGCAAACAGAGACAAACAGTCAGGATCTGCATGGCATCAGCAGAGGCAGCCAGAGAACCAAGGCAAACGAGGAGCCGATGAGGCCAGAGTGGTCAGGCAGGGCAGTGTGGGTGACTGAAGCCAAGAGGAGTGATCGCCTGCCAGATTCCCAAGTCCAGGGCTGACCTCTCAGCAGAGGTGCAGAGTCCAGGAACACCGTGGAACTGCGGTTCTGCAGGGTGCATAGAAGTGAAATTTGCCTCTGATGGAGGTCACGTGAAATCTGGTTAAGAGAAGCTCCTGTTCACCTGCAGATACTCAAGACATCTCAAGACCAGAAGTGCAACCTGTGAAATGTGTGCAGTCCCACCTCTGCCCCTCAGCCCGAGGCCCCCCTGGCCTAGAATCGCAGGGCTCCTGGCACCCTCATGACAGGAGCAATTGTGGTGGAGGACAGAGGCTGGATGGTTTATCCACTGCCATACTCCAGGGCCTGGTGCAGAGCAGGTAACTAAAGAGACAGAAAGGAAGAAAGGAAAGGAGGGAAGGAGGGAGAAGAACGCAAGGAAAGAGCACCATACATTTCTTCGAGGGAAATAACGTGGGTTTGTGAGTAGGATAAAAAGCGAAAGAGGCTGCCAATCAGCAGAATCGGCTATTGAAATTGATGAGGACACTGATCCGTCTTTTTTTTTTTTTGAGATAGAGTTTTGCTTTTGTTGCCCAGGCTGGAGTGCAATGGCGTGATTTCGGCTCACCACAGCCTCCACCTCCCAGGTTCAAGTGATTCTCCTGCCTCAGCCTCCCGAGTAGCTGGAATTACAGGCATGTGCCACCACACCCAGCTAATTTTGTAATTTTTAGTAGAGACGAGGTTTCTCCATGTTGGTCAGGCTGGTCTTTATCTGCCTACCTAGGCCTCCCAAAGTGCTGGGATTACAGGCCTGAGCCACCATGCCTGGCTTCTTTTTTTTTTTTTTTTTGAGACAGAGACTTACTCTGTCGCCCAGGCTGGAGTGCAGCGGCACAATCTCTGCTCACTGAAACCTCCACCTCCTGGGTTCTGCCTCAGCCTCACATGTAGCTGGCACTACAGGCACGCACCACCACGCCTGACTGATTTTGTATTTTTAGTAGAGACGGAGTTTCACCATGTTGGCCAGGCTGGTCTCGAACTCTTGACCTCAAGTGATCCACCTGCCTTGGCCTCCCAAAGTGCTGGGATTACAGATGTGAGCCACCAGGCCCAGCTGCTATAACTTTCTTCTAAGGAGACCTTAAAACAAAGTTTCTTCAGCCCTGTCTCTCCATATGTTTCAACTTGTATGTGGCTCATGGGTTAGGATTTTTGTTATGTGCCGGTCTCCGTAAAAATTCAGGTCCACGCATATCTGGCTCAGATAAAATGGTGCACAAGCAAATACACTACTGTTGTTTTTATGAATCGCAGTGTTTGCTCATATTGTCCAACTGACACAAATAATGTCTGATTCAGATATCAGACTGTCTCTGTCTTCCATAAATTCTGTCAAATGTTTGCGTCCTTTAGAATAGCGTAATTGCCCTAACGAATTGCTTTTACAAGAAGCAGTTATAAATCTGTGTTTGCTAAATAAATGTATAAAAGTAAAATGTCAATCTGCCTTATATATTTAGGTTCTAACATAAGGCTCATGCCTCCCTAAAATGTATGAAGCCAAGCTATACCCGACCACCTTGGGCACGTGTTCTCAGGCCCTCCTGAGGGCTGTCTCATGGGCCACAGTCTCTCATGTTTGGCTCAGAATAAATCTCTTCAAATATTTTACGGAGTTTGACTCTTTTCATCAACAGGAAGGGCTCCTTGGAAGCACAGAAGGGGCATGTGACCTGGCCCTCTCTACCCTACTGAACACCTACCTACTCTGCAGGGCCCAGCTCAGACATTATGAGGTGAGATGTTCTCCAGCTCCTCAGGGCAAAATTCATGCTTCTCTCCTCTTTGACACTTTGTTCTTATTTCTAGTACTTACCTCACTATAGCACAGCTCATTGGGCCACACGCCTTGCTAATTACGAATTCTCTGACAGTAAGGCCTGTGTTTTCTGCAGAATCATCCTACCAGCTAGAATCACCCCCTCCCCACAATCCTTTTGCCAAACCCTCTGCACAGCAGCACACAGTGCCCTCAGGACATGCGAGTGCGCTGAATAAGCTCGTGAACTAAAATGCCGTCAGCAACGGAATGCGAAGGAGGAACGCATGCAACGATGCTACGAAAAAGAATCCGGGCTGGATGTGGTGGCTCCCACCTGTCATCCCAGCATTTTGGGAGGCCGAGGCAAAAGGATCACTTGATCCCAGGAGTTCAAGACTAGCCTGGGTAACATAGCAGGACCCCGTTTCTACCAAAGTAAATAAATAAATAGCCAGGCATGGTGGTGCACACTTGTGGTCCCAGCTACTCAGGAGGCTGAGGTGGAAAGATTGAGCCCGGGAGGCGGAGGCTGCAGTGAGGTATAATTGCACCATTAAACTCTAGCCTGGGCAACAAAGTGAGACCCTGTCTCAAAAAAAAGGGGGTGCGGGAGAGGAATCCACACTGTAAGAAGACCTCCAGAAGCAAGAAAAGAGTGTAAAAGAGCTATTCGAAATCCAGGTCCCTGACCTCAGTTGTTGGTAGCTAGAGTGGCTTATCCCGGAGCTTGGCTCGAATCAGATCAATGTGACTGAGCTAGCTGTATTTGCTACAGCAGAGCCCACAGCTGCACATCTCTGAGATGAGATGATTTTCTGAGCTAAAACACAACAGCTGACAGCCTTTAAGAACGGAGAGATTTCAGGCCGGGTGTGGTGGCTCACGTCTGTAATTCCAGCACTTTGGGAGGCCCAGGCAGGCGTATTGCTTGAGCTCAGGACTTCGAGACCAGCCTGGGCAACATAGTGAAACTACGCCTCTACCAAAACACAAAAAATTAGCCAGGTGTGGGGGCATGTGCCTGTAGTCTCAGCTATTCAGGAGGCTGAGCAGAAGAATTGATTGAACCCAGAAAACAGAAGTTGCAGTGAGCTGAGATCGAACCACTGCACTCCAGCCTGGGCAACAGAGTGAGACTCTCCAAAAAAAAAAAAAAAAGAACAGATTTCTAAAAATATAATTACACTAGATTACAATTTATTTTTTTCCAAAAAAGTTGATCTTCTACTCTGTTAGCCGAACCAGCCCAGCAGGAATTACCCGTGGTCCTCAACGGCCACCCTGAGATTCGATCCATCAAGATGAAGCCTACTCACTCACCCATCTCTCAATACTCTTCTGTTAATTTTGTCCCAGGTTATACAACTTGCTTTACACCTGGTTTTAAAGCTAAGAGGATTGAATTTGCAAAATTTTGTCTAAGAAAAGCAACCTAGAGCACCCACTTCCATTTAGCTTTGGAAAATCATGCATATCCCTGAATTCTAAACAGATGAAAGGCTTAACCAGCAGGTGGGTTTGGGGACCAAGCACAAAGACAAGGCCACATGCTCTTGTGACTTCCGGACCTTCCCTTATTTTTTTGAGACTAAGCCTTGCTCTGTTGCCAGGCTGGAGTGTACTGGCACCATCTCTGCTCACTGCAACCTCCGCCTCCTGGGTTCAAGCGATTCCCCTGCGTCAGCCTCCCGAGTAGCTGGGATTACAGGTGAGTGCCACCATGCCCAGTTAACTTTTTGTATTTTAGTAGAGGCAGGGTTTCACTGTGTTGGCCAGGATAGTCTTGATCTCTTGACCTCGTGATCTGGCCACCTCGGCCTCCCAAAGTGCTGGGATTACAGGTGTGAGCCTCTGTGCCCAGCCCTTTACTTTCCTTTTAGGCTCCTGTGTATCTTTTGCCTACAAAAGAAACAAAACTCAGAAGACTAATTGGAACATTTCCAAGTTTCCTTTGCAAGGTCTCCAAAACTTTCAGGCACTGCACTCCTACATCCAGACAGCTTGTCATCAGTGTTTCTGTTCAATTTGGGAGCAAACAATATCAAAACTCCATTCTCCCATGGCTCTGTGTGCAAGGGAACAGAGCACGTGAGCTGAGTGTCCACCTGGCCGTGCCTACCTTCAGAGTCCTTCACTGGCTCCTCCAGATCTCCTAGCCAGTACCACTTTGTTCTCAAGGAATTGCAGCGCAACTTCCTGAAACAAAGGTTCAAATCGATTTGCAGAGCAGCAGTTTTAATGAGCAAAGAGTGTGATAATACCATAGGTTTTGCAAGCTGCAGCTTCTATTCAATTTAATTACCTTCCTCTGTGGATTTCAAATCAACCAGAGCTTCAGACAAAGGGGGAATTTCATCACATTCCCAGAACGCTGCATGGCAGGTATGTGCCTACAGACCGGAATGTGTGAAAGTAGGCAGCATCCATCAAAAATGACATAACCATGGTGAAGCTGTCAAGTGAAGGGTTCTAACAGTGACACCAGGCAGACACAAAATACTCAAACTCATGAATGCTAATGCTTTGCCACTGCTCGGAGAACCATGTAGAATGGGCAGAGATGTCATCGGACAGGACAGTTTACCCCTCCTTCATCCTAGGCCATCACTTTCCTGCCAAGTGTTGTCATAAGGCCACACTGTGTGGGCAAAGAGTGTCAAGAGGAGGGGAGAGCATCTTTAAGCTCTTCCCTCCATCAAACCCCCAGATCCAGCTCAGCAGCGTTCATCAAAGGCCTGCCATGTAACAGGCACAGAGCTGCTGTGGGTGGCTTAGAGGTCTGACGATGTGATCTCTGCTTCCCAAAACCTCATAGACTCCCAACTATAACACAAAAATGGTGATAAAGGAGGTATAAAGCTTAATTGCAAGCACAGAGACAAAGGGGCTAATACCAACTGGGTAGTGTGAGAGGTGAAATTGAGTCTGACTCATAAGTATCCCTGGGGAATGGGAGTCTGAGAGCTGAAGGGCATGCTCCAAACAAAATCGAGAGGCCAGAGTCAAGGGCTTGTTCAGGAAGTGATGCTGACCGATCTGCTATAGGCTGGTGTGTACAATGCTCAGGAACAAGCCTTGGGTGTCTTGATGTCCAGCTAAGAAATGCAGGATGTGATGGAGAGCTACTGATGGCTTTTCAGCAAGAGTAGGACAATCTGATCTATTTCAGAAAGGGAACTGGCTGCAGTTGGTAGCATGAAGCGTAAGTGAGGCAATGCAATCAACACAGGGCCCTTCAAATCTTAAGAGGATTTCCACCGATTAGGGAATTGATTTGTTAGGACAATACTTTGTAACTCAAGCAGCAGTCCATTTCACACTAAGTGCTCTTTGGCTGTTCAGAGCTAACCACAGAATCCTGGATGTTCCAGTTTAACCAAATCAGGTGCACAAAGCTCTCCATCCCAGCACTGCTTCTGCTAACCAGCTTTCGCTCTTCATGCTTGCAGTTCAGATGAAAGGAATTGATTGTTTTAATTAAATTTTCACACTGACTTTCATACTAATACCATTCTGAGAAAAAATGCTTCATAGGGCATCAATATGGCATAGGGCTAACAACTGAGACAGTCACATCTGCATTTTCCCACTGAAAGTGGGGCCTTGGGTTATTTCATCTAGAGCAGAAAGCAGCTCAAGGAGTCCCCCAGATCCATTTGATTTATATGGAAAGAAGTTTTTCTTTCTAAAGTCAATTAGATTAATGTCATATCAAATCAATTCAATTGAAAGTGAGATACCTAGCTTAAAATGGATTCACTAGAAGAGTACAAATGGTACACTGTCCTTAGGAAAGGCTGACCGTCCCATCTACTTAACATTTACAAACTTGAAGCACAGTATATTCAAGTAGATTTACGGTGCCACATTAATAGGATGTTAAAAATAAAATAGCCAGGGCACACAAAGCCTTCTGTGACCTGCTAATGCTTCTCAAAATCACATCATGGCAGATGCAAAGAATTATTTCCCCAAGAAAAACAAGACCTTGACTCAGGGCAATTTTCTGCACAACCAGCACTTTTTTTTTTTTGGTGGTTGAACTAATGCTTGTCAGGCATTACCGTGAAGTGCATGATTATATCTACATAATATATTGCTGTAAACTAGGTTTATGAGTTCTCAAATAAATTCCAGGCAGCATTAACAACTAAGTGACTTGTTAAGAGTAATTCATGATAATTTTTTTAAATTCGTAAGATATATGTTGAATGACGATTTGAAAAGGGCTCACTGTCTCACTGACCACTGGAGATCTTTAAACTTTCAGGTAACACTTTTAAGAGTGTTACTGCTGAAGTCTGGGGATTTAAGCCAAGTCACACATTTCAGGAAAGTAGAGTTACAACTTTACAAATTCACATTGAGTTCTCAGTTACATTCATTTTACCGTTTAATATCAGGAATAAAATCAAAGTGCTGTGCTTCACTTCAGTCAGACCTTTGATCTTAAGAGCACAAGGAAGCAGAGAATCACAGTTCACACATAATAAACAAATCTCCAAATTATTAAAAAGGCATTTTATTATAAATACATTTTAGTTGTAGCAGTAAAATACATTTTGTGTTACCATGAATCTTTTAAAACAAAAGAACTTCGCTGAGACAATGACCACACTGTAGAACTGTAGACCCCAAGTTGAAAACTTGTTTTATGGAACCAAAGTCGCTAACGTAATTCCAAAACGAAGTTAGAAAAGAAAAAGACAAAGAAGAAAATAAAAACCCCAGAGAGTGGCTTTGGGGTTATTTTATGGTACAAAGTCACTTTTACTTTTAAGGATAAACTCTTTAGGTATTAGAGCCTCTTAGATGAGGTATCATTTACTGCAAAGAAAAAAAATTGTTTCATATTTTGCCATAAATTATGCTTATTTAGATGGCTATATAATTGGTACTTTGAAAGATAAAACTGACCACCTCGGTTTTGTACAGCTTCCCTCAGGAAGACTTCCCAAAACAGACCCAGTATGAATTTGCGAACTAACTGATCTATGAAGTTAGCTGAACAGGTTTAGATAAGAACTATATGTATGAAGCATTAAAAAAAAAATCCTGTGTCACTAATAACAGGACCCTTTAATAAAATGCAAAACTCATTATCTTTGTAATTTAGAAGTATTTTAGTCACCATATTTACCTAGGATACAACTACTACATATAGCCAGTACCTTTAAGGGGTTTAAAGAATCAGGTCATATGACTGGCACAGAAATCAGGTACAGTACAATGTCATATACATGGATTTATAGGAAGCAGGTATAGTCTGGATTTATGAAAATCCAGGACCCTTCCTCTGTATAGGGGGAGGCTGAGAAACATTTTCTCAACTGTAACTGACACTTTGGGACTTCAACCAGGACAAGGAGCCCTCTGACCTACTGAAAGATATAGAGGTCTTCACATACAAGGTTATCGTGCAAAGCAAAGTGTAAATAAACCAAAGCTCCCCTATAAGTTGGGACTGCATAAAGGAACCTGTGCTGAAAATATAAACAATCCTCTCCAAAGGTTAGTGAGCCTTTTCACTAAGAAAGACTGTGTCTTAAGAACTCCAAAGCTGTGCATTCTATGATGGTCATCACGTGTACTTTTACACCTAAGTCATTCTGTATTCTATTACCTTAAAAATAGATTTTTTTTGTCTTCCTAGTATCTCAGTAAATTCAATGCCAAACTAAAAACCAGAAGCAGAGCCCAATACCTGCCAAGATGCAGTCCAGAGTGAATATTAAAACAGCAACAACACGTAAATTAAAATACACCCAAAGACCTGACAGGTTTAATATTATAGGCAGTTTCTTTCTCAAAAATAACTTGCTCATACATGTGCACCTATGACTTATGAGTAATTCATGCTGTGTAGGTGGTAGATGCCCCTAGGCTGTTTTGCAAACACATATAGATTTTTTTAAAGGTAGCAAAGTAATCAGAGACATTTATTTTCTGCCACATGTAACACTTCAGGCTCTCTCTAACACCTGCTGGCATGGCAGAGGATCTAAAATAACTTTGTTAACCTGAGAAACACATAATTTGAAAAACAAATCCTTTGCCCTCATCACCCTCCCCCCTGCCAAAAAAAAAAATAACCATAAAAACGGAAACATTATTTGGGGATTATCTATTGTTTTCGATGCTCTGTGCCACTGCCATCTTAGGGCAAGGGCTCCTGCACTTAGTGCCTCGATCAATGCAAGGTGCATTCTCATGGCATTCTGATGGCTTCTTTCCAGGATTCTAATTTCCATACATATGGATCAAGATAGACTCTAACCACACCAAACAAATGCACAGCTTCCAGACCGAAGCCAGGGCAGCAGGGTACACAAAACCAAACTCACCCTAGAAACCAAAGAGCTCCTTCACCCTACTGTGGAAGAGCAGCCGAGACCCCAGCAGGGGTGAGAACAAGGAGGGGTGGCAGCCAAACCAAAGGGCCTGTCGCTTCATGGAGACCTTTCTCCACGACTGTCCCACTCATGGCACCAGATTTATAACAATGTCTCCAGAGATGAGTTTTTTACACTGAGAAAATCAATGCATGGTTGAAAAGACGTTCAGACTCTGAAGGTCTCTGAGACTTTCACTGTGAGAATCAGACCAGTGATTTTCAAAGTGTGGTGCCTGGACTGGCAGCATCAGCACCGCCTGGAAACTTGTTGGAGATGCAGATTATCAGGCTCCAGCCCAAATCAGAAATGCTGTGGGTAGGTCCAGCTATCTGAATTTTAACAAGACCTCGAGGCAATTCTGATACTGGCTGAAGTTTGAGAACAACTGCTCCATCCTGTTCACAATTCTAAAATCTTAAAACAGGACAGATTTGTAAATAGATAGTACTATGTGACTTCTACTCTGTGTTGCGACCTATGTCATTTGCCACCCTTTCCCCTTTACTTCTCAAACATTAAAAAAGTATTAATGAGAACACTTACTTCATAACATCAAAAATTTCTTAAAAGGTAATAATGATTTCCCCTCCTCTACATAGTTCTAAGGCAGGCAATCACATGCTAGTATGCAAAGTAAAATACAGAAGAGACCTCATATATGAGGTAGAAACAGTTAAAAAGACTCCCCATGAACATAATGAAAATGTCATAATATTGTTTAATGAACTCATAGAATTATATAAAACTTACTATGCTTTATGCTTAATATCTGTATCAAAATAAAATCTCTCTGTTGAACAAATTGCAAATAAAGTCTGGTCTAATACTCTGATTACTGAAACTATATGAATGTCTCTGGGTTTTCTTAACACTCCAGTTTTAGACACTTTAGACTACCACCGCAGAACTGGATTTGGGATTTCACCACAGTTCACATTTCTAAGTCTAGATTCTTCTATTAGGTACCTCCCTCCAAAAAACTTTTAGAAACTCCGGTGACTGTTTCCTTAAAGTCCACTCCAAAGTAGACACTTTCAAACTGGTTCAAAAATTTTAAATGTTACATTAAAATTGTTTTTAAATCTCTTGAATCTCATAGTCTAGTTTAAAGTAATAACAGAATGTGTTTAGTGAGATTCACTCCTTGCAACAATGGTCTTGCCATTACTAACGAAACAGGTTTGAAAGCAGTAAGTGTGAATTTAGCAGCTTTAAAGTCTCAGCCAATAAATGTCCATCCTCAAGCAGATGGGAAATGCGAGGCGCGTATCATAATGAGCACTTTCAACGCTAACATGCCACTTACTCTTTCAAGATGGTATCTTTATAAGTGATGAACACTACTACGTGATACTTTGAACAGGAATTCATAGTTAGAATATTACCTATTCTAATTTCTAAACGGTTTGAATGTAGATCAGATGGCAAAGAGCAGAGACAGATCCACTAAGACATTTACCTTGTGATGCAGGAAAACATACAGCGTGGCAGTAGAAATGAAGGATTTTCAGTATGTTAAGGGGATGGTAAGCAAGAAATAATGTCTGGTAAATCATAAAAGACAAATTAATTACTACCATTGAGGAGCTGCAGGGGAAACGATGGCTAGCCTACATAACATCTGAAAGCACCAATTTGTATCCTTCAATACATTTAAAGTTTTAATCTTGCATTTTTATAGATTATTTCTGGGATTCCCTTTTTACAAGCAATTCCACTATAAAACAACATATAGTAGGTATCTGTTTTTAAATGAGTATTTCAGTAAGTCTAATTTTCTTAATAACAATGGTTGAAATACTAAAATTTATCTTCAGATTGTTCTTCACACCCTCTTAACCAAGGTGGCTCGCTCTAGCTAAGGGGGCTAGAGATACATCTGTTACGTCTGCAGCTTTGCTCTTGAGATGAAAAATACTAAACACATAAAATCAACTACACGAGAGCAACACAATACTATATATTAATTATCCCAAAGTTAGGAAATTCAGTTAGCTTTCTCAGCAACTCCAATGCCTCCATAAAAAAGGAGAGTATTTTCACAAATAGGTCTTGGAAATTGCTATGTTTAATTAGGTAATGCTTATTCAGTGGGAATTCTGCTTATTTTACTTATTCTGCAGTTCTCTGAACTGAAAAGACCAGTTGATGTTTACATCGAACCTAAACTTATTCTAAAATCTGATGATTAAAAAAAAAATCTACGTAAAGCAGTTTGTTATTTCACGTGTTAAAAAAAAAAATGACCTGGAGAGAAAGCCTATCTGTGTGAGGAAAGGAAAATTAAGGTCATGTTAGTTTAAATGGTCAATAATTAACTACCGATTAATCAAAAACAAAGATCTGCTGTAACAATTTGGCAAAGCATATGCCTAAATGACAACCAAAACCCCCTTTAAAAACACACCAGAAAATATCCATGCTACATGGAATGAGGTTCTTCAAATCATAACAAAATATTTTTAGATCATGAAAAGAAATTTTTCAGCATGAATGCTTACTTTACAAACTCTATCATCCAAAATAATGTCTTTAAGGTTAAAAAAAGAAAATCTCAAGTAGCACTAAAATTAAAAAATGAAACAAAATATTCTGGAAAGAAAAAAAAACTTCAGAGTGATACAAAGGACAAAGATGTAAAAAGACATGAACAATTCACCTCACTTAGAAAAAAATCTGAAGAAAATGGAAGCTGGTAATACTTGGTATTATCTGAGAGCTATCATCAAGTTTTCTGGAAAAAAACATTTATATACATATATACATATGCTAGACATATATATGTATATATAAGGGTTGAACCTAGTATACAAATTATGTTTCATAAATCTGATTTATGGGTACTTGCTAATACTACTCAAGTAATACCCAAAGAATATCAACTGTACTCAGATGACATGCCTCATTTTGATGGAAACTTGCAATGATTCTTACAGAAGACTTGCTCAAAATGCTATAAGACACTATGCGTAAAGAGCAGGTTCTTTAAAGCACGGTTAGAAAGATGGCATTGCATAATGCTGAGGAAGAGTAAGCTTGTTGTAAGTCAAAATAAGCATTTGATGCAGAATCTAAGAAAAGTATCAGAAGGAAGCAACATTTGAATCCTTAACTGGCTATGGAAACAGTAAGGGAATGAGGAGCGCTCATATATATACTCACAGCAGAGTGGTGGGCCAATAAGTAGCTATTATTTTTAGTTTTTAGAAATAACTGCTTAGAACAAAGATGTCATGACAACTTAATAGCTTCCTTATCCAAAGCTTCCACCAGCAACATATTTATATAAGGTGATGGGGTCCACACATGACCCCATGACCCTTAACTAAATATAAATATAAATAATTTAAAAACTGCTTTTTAAAGATTCAAGTATAGAAAACAGAAAATTAGGCAATTACCTCACGACAAGGGGTTACCTGAAAGCCCTGACTTGACAATTCTGTCTTCATATTATAAGAATGCTTTTGAACATTTATCTAGCTTGCATTGTAGTCCTGTATGTTGGGGGCTGGGGGTTGGATAATCACTGATGAGAAAATTATTTTCTATAACATCCTCAAATCAAAGAGATCTAATTTTCATTCGGACTACATCTTGGGTTTTGTCAGAGACTTAAAAGTACATAGCTACGTGGCAAAACCTTTTCTTCTTTTCTTCCTTACTAAAGTATGTGGAGTAAAATCTGACATTGCTAAATGTGGTGATCTGACATCACACAGAGAAAGCGTGGTGCTGTAACTTGCTGGCTCAGTTTTCCAACTGTGATTTATGCTAACCGTTAACACGTCTGCAGTTTACAGGTCTATGTCTGCCACCTTATACAGAGACCCACAGCCTGTAACGCAAAGCCACACACAAATAAACCACACTCTTTGCAGAAAAGTAGAGCTGAATAAAAGAGGCACACGGAGATCATCCTGGAGCTTGCTAACCATTAACCAAAGGCACTCTTTTATCCCACATTGTCTGAGGATTAAAAGGGGTTGTAGCTGGCCAACATAAACTAAACTCCAGTCATTGAAGAAAAGTCAGTAATTTTTCTTTATCCTTGCCACTTTTCATCCTGGTTTTAAAAATGTACTTTGATTATAGGATAGACTATTAAAAGTGGTCTTTCAAAAACCTGTTTTTGAAGGGATCATCAGGAAGATTGCATTCATTTGAAAGGTTCCCCAGCCTCATCTTAATTTTTTTTTTTTAGTTTATATTGTAGTTTCAAGGTATCTCTGAAATATAAAAGTAGTATTACTAGACCAGGAAAATGATAAGGACATATATTTCTTTAAATGTGTGACAAGACCATCAGTTTCAAGAGGGTAAACATTCTCCTTTGGATTTTACCAAAATTCATTCAAAACCATTTTTAGACGGTAGAATATTTAAGATGGCTATTTAAATTTTACATTGTGTACAAGTTCAATAGGGGTATTTTAGAAGAATCGAAAGATGAAAAACGGGTAGTTTTCTGCCCCAGATTCTGCTAAATTTTGATACATTTTTGACAAACATCATATTTCTTCTTTAATGGTGTTCCTCAAACAAGGCAGCTAGCAAAATATTTGAATCGCCACATATAATGTCACATTTTAATGTAAACAGCAAATAAGGTACCAAAATTTTTACTGGAGGAAAAAAGACCCAAACCTTGAAGCGGCACAATTCTTTATACCACTGGAGAAGAGGGAAGCCAGGTTACAAACACTTACACATGCATAGTGAGAAAAAAAGAATTTTACTAAATTCACGCATTTTTAAAATAGTTATCAAGTCTACTAAGCACCAACAATCCTAAAAATTTTTCAGCTTCTTGATTTGTTTAAAAAAAAAAAACACACACACTATCAAATTAACATTAAAAACAAGCTTGAAGTGTAGCTTGTCCAAAAATAACTAAGTATGCCAACGTTTTTTTTCACATTTCAAAAAACAGTGGCATACGAAATATGCCTGCAAAGAATGCCTTTAACTCTATCCTACGGCGGATGGAAATTACAACAGCACGTCATACATAGTCTAAAACTATAAAAGTTTTAGAATGCAGCATCGTGTCACCAAAAAAAAAAAAAAAAAAAAAAAAAAGGCTGATAAAAATTAAAGTATTTAGAAGATGCTGCCCCTTTATTTTAAAAAAATTTAAATGAATTTAAGCAAAAATAACATACATTTGTACATCAACTGGCCATTTCTGGTACAGAAACCCAGCATATGGTAATATTATTGAATAAATGTAAATGCTACTTACAATTTTTTTTTCTTTTTAAATATATTTTAGACAAAATTTTTTTTCTTTTTTTTTTTTTTATAGTTGCACAATTAACCTCTTGGCTGCTAGCTTGATGCAAACATATGTAACAATACACAAATTAAAAAATTTTTTTTATTCTACATAAAAGCTGTCAAAGTTTTGACACATCAAAAATGCAAAATAATGGAATATGCTTAAAAAAATTAGTTGTAAGTCTAGCAGCAAAGCAATTAAGTGAGAACATATGTAATACTAAAACAAAGGGAACTGTGCCTCTATAGATGAAGTCCAACTACCTTAATTCTAATGATACAAACAGAAATTAAAACATTCTCCCTTGAGGGAAAAAAAAGTGATTATTTAAAATATGAGTAAAAGCCATTGCTGCCAGATGAACTCCCCAGGCTCAGTTCCTGGAAGAGAGACAGAGGGTCGCTACTCTTCTTGGCCTGCTCAGGAGGGGGCCTGGGCTTTGGAGGGGCCCGCAGAGCGCTAGCATAGGACATGGCGGGCTTGCCCCCCACAGAGCTCTGGGGGCTACTGCTATTGGCCGACTCGGCGATCTGCTTGTTGGGCATGAGGGGTGGGAACTGGCCGAGATGCTGCAGCACACTGTAGTTGAAGGAACTGGACACCTCGAGGTTCTCCGACTTCAGGTGATCCTCAGAGGGTTTGACAGTCTTGGGTGGCGCTAAAAGCAGAGAACAGTGACAGTGATTTAAGGGTGAGCCCAGCAATGTTCATGCGTCTCTTTCACTCATTCTGTCCGAACTGGCTTTCATCTCCAGGAACTCCGGCACTACAGCCACAAGGACAGACACCTTCTGCCACAGAATGCTGAAATCACACCACATCCAACCAAACGTCTCTATCTTATAGACACACAAAGCAGCTATGAGAAGTTTAACAGCTAACACATAAAAACCAACGTTCAAATCTGAAGGCTTGCTGAGAAATCAAAAACGGGTTTGCGTAACTGTACACTTTGCTGTTTATCCTAGTGACTGCTCACAGTTTGTAAACAGGCACATGTTCTCTCTTAAATAAAAAGGAGCTGCATGTCCAGATTCCCGGTCCAAACGGCTTTATTACTGAGCTAAGTGATAGTACCATGGGATTCCATTTGTTTAAAATGCTGCCCTTCCTTGTATTATATACTGAGTAACATGGAGTAAGGTGTGGGTGTGGGGGCTGTGAATGACTTCACATTTCCGATAATCTGCCTTTCAAGGTCCCTTAAAATTTGACTCCATCCTTCCTAACCAATTTTATTGCTCACTAAACCATAGCTTTCTTTCAAATAATTGCTTTTCTTTTCAATCTTCTAAAAATTTATATAACATTGTACTGGATTATACACATAATACAAATTCATTGAGGACAATTCATACTTCCAAATACCAGAGATAAGCCTTAAGTTGTTTCATTTTTCCCTAAGTACTTGATTTAGAGTATTTCATAACTTACTTAGGTAATGTCTCATATTTAGAAATGTTCATTATCGCCAATTTTTCTCTTCTATAGACTGAGATGCTCCAGGTAAATATTTCTAAATATTCATGGCTACTTCCTCAGGGTAAACGCCTAGGTGTACGGTGGGATGTACAAGCCGTACAAATTCATGTACTTCATGGGCTACTTCTCCTCAGGATAAACCCCTAGGTGTACAAAGCTTTTGACAACTGTGGCCAAACCGCTCTGCGGGAAGATGCCGCCCATGTGTACTCAGCCAGCCATGTTTGCCCATGGCCTTACCCTATCACAACACTGGGATTATTATTGTTTAAAAGTTAGCCTATTTTATTAAGTAAATCATTATCTTGTTGTGGTTACAATCTGCATTTCCTTGATAGTGTGTATGGACAGCTTTTTCCTATTTATTACCTATTTGCAGGCTATCTTTGTTCATTATTCTATTGGACATACTATTCTATTGTTTTTTCCTATTATTTTGTAAGCACTTTTTACATGTGAAGAATACCATTCTTTTGTCATATGTTGCAAATATTTTTACCTGTTTTGTGATTTCCCTTTTAATTTTATTTATAATGCTTTCACTTTGTCAACAAATGTTTCAGATTTTATTAAGTAAATCCATGAACTAGATCCTATGTGAAGTCAGATAAATATTTACATCTTTTCGTGAACCTTTAAGGGTTTCCTGTTTTAAATTAAAATGTTATCATCTATCTGCAATTTATTTTGTTATATGGCTTAAGGTAAAGATATGACTGTTCGTTTACTTGTCCCTTGGATGGTCACCTAATTAATCATTCACGGAATAACATCCTGTCTATGCGGATCAAACTTTTATTATTACTAAATTCTTTTGTGCACTGAAATCTGTATCTGGGCTTTCTAGTCTTCCTGTTCCACTGAATCGTGTTTCTATTCCTGTATCAGTATTGTTTACGTTTTCTGTGGCTCTATAATAAATTGTATTCTCTGCTCTTTGAGGTCTTCCTCTTTTATCTTCCTCCTCTACCTCTTTTCAGATAAATTCTGAATATTCTCACAGACCTTCTATTTAATTGAAAAGGCTGGGAAGTCATGTTCAGTTCACTTTTCCTGCTTTCTCACAGGTTGCTTCTCTTATCTGGAATTTGCCCATTTACTCATCCGAAACCTTAAACTGCCATCTCAATGCAATAAATATTTATTGGGCACTTACTACGTATCACTGCTGTGCTAGACCTATGAAAGTATGCAGTTGGTTAGAGCAGCCCTTCATAAACTTATCATTTTATTGTGGAAATAATACATAAACCCACAGCATGGCTAAATAACAATGGAAGTGGAACAGTGAATGCTGATAGGTCCTAAGGGAGTTCTGAGAGAGCCAGGAGGGAATTTTCATAGGGAAAATGAAACCCGGGATGAGTCCTGAAGAATTTAAACAGATGGGGAAAGACGAGGAGGGCAAAGGAGACACTGATAACAATCTCTCCATTTCCGTTCTTTCTCTGTTTCCTTTTAGGTACAGAAACCCCACCCATCACACTAAGCTTAAATTGATTCTCCTGTCTCAGCCTCCCAAGTAGCTGAGATTACAGGTGTGCATCACCACGCCCAGCTAATTTTTGTATTTTTAGTAGAGACAGCATTTCACCAGGTTGGCCAGGTTGGTCTCGAGCTTCTGACCTCAGGTAGTCCGCTCGTGTTGGCCTCCCAAAGCGCTGGGATTACAGCATGAGCCACCACGCCCAGCCTAGTTTTAAATGCTTTTATATAAATAAATACTTCGAAAATAATAGCTTAGAGACAGTTTAACCTAATGCCTCTGTCCTTATCTAACCATAAATACAAGACTGCTTTAATTAATCATGTATATATTCCTAATAAGAGAAAACATTCTCTGAAACTATGAATTTCGCTAGTCTTACAACTAATATTTTTCAAAATACACATCTCTATCTAATCTAAAATTTTCATCTCATGCATTAAAAGTCTGCTAAAGTATGTCTCGTCACCAGGTAAGTGAACAGAAACCAAACACACCTGTGTTGGATGAGCGATTCCCCACCCGCCGCAGTGCAACTGGGTCACCCCCTTAATTGCACAGAATCTAGTTTCATTATCTTTTTTCTCCACAAGCATTTACTAACAGCCTAAAGTGTATTCAGCGCCAAAATGAGAAATTCAACATTTAAAAAGGCCAAAGATGGCGTTTCTATTTCAGGCTTACCGTTTAACTGTAAATTGATATCCATATCAAACGCAATGATCTTTTTAAAATTTCAAATCAACATAAACAGTTTTCTTCGAGCTCTAGAAATTAATCTCTAACTTCAGTAAGAAGTTTTTCAGGTAATTATTTTATATCTGTTACCACTACTACAATTCTCTAAAAATAAAAAATTGATAAACAAGAGGTTGTGCTTCAGGACACTCAGGATTTTGAATTAATTTTTCAATGCTTAACTAAGTGATAATTGCAACTTAAAAAATACTACAGTATGTCTCCAAGCAATGAAGAAAACAGTGACTTTATATTTGCAGAAAAGATACCATCAATGACATGAGCATTTGCTCAGGAACTTTCTACCTCATCAGCTTGGGTCAGCTTTTTATTGATTTTGGCCAAAAGCTATCCTAAAACTTAGGTTAAAAAAAGAAAAAGAAGAAGAGAAATGATGTTATCTTAAAAATAAATTATAATAAAACAACCAAAAAAGTAACATATTATCATCACTGATTTGTAATGCAGATGTTTGCCAGGAAATTCAAATATGATAACATGAGTTAGTGTTTTTATACTAGACCTTACAAGTGACAAAGAAGGCTCACGCCTGTAATCCCAGAACTAGGGAGGCCAAGGTGGGTGGATCACTTGAGGTCAGCCTGGACAACATGGTGAAACCCCGTCTCTATTAAAAATACAAAAATTAGCTGGGCGTGGTGGCGGGTGCCTGTAATCTCAGCTACTCAGGAGGCTGAGAGGCAGGAGAATCGCTTGAGCCTGGAAGGCAGAGGTTGCAGTGAGCCAAGATCATGCCACTGCACTCCAGCCAGGGCAACAGAGCGAGGTTCCGTCTCAAAAAAACAAATAAAAACTGACAAAGCAGCCAGGCGCAGTGGCTCATGCCTGTAATCCCAGCACTTTGGGAGGCTGAGGTGGGCAGATCGCTTGAGTCCAGAAGTTTGAGACCAGCCTGGGAAACATGGCGAAACCCCATCTCTACAAAAATAAACACCAAAATTAGCCAGGCCTAGTGGCACGTGCCTGTAGTTCCAGCTACTTGGGAGACTGAGGCAGGAGGATCATTTGAGCTTGGGGTGCAAAGTTTGCAGTGACCCAAGACTGCAGTACTGCACTCCAGCCTGGGTGACAAAGTGAGACCCTGTCTCAAAAACACAACAAAGAAAAGACAAAATAACCCGAGGCGAAATACAGCAGCTTACTCATAACAGGTACTAAAGAATGTTTAAAGATTAAAATGACAACGTCGTTTGCCAGCAAATAAAAGCAAAAGTTTTTAAATGTTTTTTTTTTTTTTTTGCCCTACCATGTCTATTGTTCTAAAAATATGCTTAGGTGGCACATATTCAAAAATGGTTCAGTTACAGAAACAATAGATTCACAGTCTAAAGATGAACAAAATTAGTTTCAAATACAAAAGTTGATGCTACTGGGTAAAAATTCACCACACAAAGATCTCAGACTTGTTCACAAAGATCGACGTCTACAGCATACAAAGAGAAGGAATCAGAGAATTCAAGCAGTATAATTACTTCCTATACATTCAATATTGAAAAGAGAACAGAGGAAAGACAAAAGTGCATTCATCTTTAAGGCTAAAGAGGCAGACTCTAGACTTTCCAACATACAGTGCAAGTTTAGAGTGTCTTACCCATTCTTATCCCTTTCTATGCCTTTTTTGTTCTTTAGCCATGGGCTTCTACAGTTTATCAGAGTATAAGGAATAAACACAGGACTCCTAAATCTCAAAATGTTAGACTTTACTAGTCTCTCTTGTGGCCAGACTCTATTATATAGCAAATTATCAACACTTTACTGACAATGAATCCTTGAAAACATATTAATCTAAGCAACTCCCACCTGCTCCCCTGAAGGAAAAAAACAAAAAGCAGGAAACAAGCTTTTCCCAAGCAAAGGTGAGTCTATCTATTCAGAGACATGTTTTAAGCTCCATTTCTTCTTTCATTTAATCACAGGTCAAAATGATCAGTTTCTATATATGGATAGATCTACTAACCTTCCGGACATAAAATTATCGGCCTGGTACAGTGGCTCACGCCTATGATCCCAGCACTTTGGGAGGCCGAGGTGGGTGGATCACCTGAGGTCAGGAGTTGGAAACCAGCCTGGCCAACATGGTGAAACCCAGTCTCTACATACAAAAAATTAGCCAGGCTTGGGTGTGCATGCCTGTAATCCCCGCTACTTGGGAGGCTAAGGCAAGAGAATAGCTTAAACCCAGGAGGTAGAGGTTGCAGTGAGCCAAGACCATGTCATTGTACTCCAGCCTAGGCAACAAGAGTGAAATTCTGTTTCAAAAAAAAAATTTTATATCTATGGAATCAGTATAGTCCTAAATTGCACACCTATGAGCTATTGGCATTATTAAATACTGTTCAGTGATGATAACAAAAATTGCGGGTAGGGGGTGTAGAAGAAAAACTCCACAGAAATCTGGGAACTGAGGAGCAGAGGTTAGTTTTACCCACCCACTCTGTCTTACCTATCAACTCTCTGGGCTGAGCTGTCCTGGTGGATCCATTGCACGGAATGTTCTGATAGGGAGTAGATGAGGTGCTGTTTACCCAGGACTCCGGGGATGAAAAGTTGAAAGAAGATTGGTTACTGTGGTCCTGAAGCTCTTTACACTGAGCCAGACTGTCTTGAGGAGTGCTTACTTCTTCAGAACAAGGTTGAACTGAGCTAGATGAGATTCTTCTTTGGTACAAGGGCCGACCAGGTCCTCTGGGCTCATACTACACAAAGAAAGAGAGCATTTCATAAATCTGTACACCTGTGCCATAGTCCTTTCTTTTCAATCCATAGCAATCTAACTATATAAAGTAGAAATTCTCAAGAATATTCTGTGACTGTGAAACCCTCCCTCCACCCTACTTCCACCAAAAAGAAGAAGAGGTGGGGAGGGGCAGGCTAGGCTCTTGACATAATGTTGGAAGACCTGGGCTCAAAACACAGTTCTGTTCCTCACTGCACAGTCCTGACAATACATGTCTGATTTCCAATTCTGTTTTCTTATCTATAGAATATAGGAATTGAAGTAGTTGTTTTCAGTTCTAAAATCCTATTGACACTTTAGATAATAGTAGATTAAGAACAAGCATGAAAGAGCAAATCTGCTCAAAATTAAGTGGGTGAAGTATAGTCAATTGAGTCCTGGCCTTCTTGAGCAGAGTCATCTATTCTAGACTTATCTCTTGAGCCCTGGCCTTCATAACATCACAATTTATTTTTCTTTAGACCTGATGGCAAGATCTGATTCCTCCCATCCAACATAAATACTCCTGACTGGACTCCACTCAAACTTCAAATAATACAGAATACTTACTCATTTATTCAAAAAATCTTTTACATGTTTGAAACCCAATTAATTTACCCAGTATATTTTCTCCTCCCTAAACTCCATTTGCACAACCCAAATTCCTTGAACTCTTTTGACAAGATCTATGTGGCAGCCATTTCAAGATTTTTTCATAGTTATCCAAGTGCTGTTTAATTTGCTCTTGCCAGACTCTTGTGATCAATATTCACCGTCAGTTCTAATGGCAAGGCAGTACTGAGCAGTGGTTAGGTATCGGCCTCCATCTAAAGCCAGACCATCTGGGTTAGACCTCAGGCTCTGACTTTTATTGGCACTGTCACCTTGGGCAATTCATTTAACTTCTTTTTAACATGAATTACCCACAGTCCCCACATCCTGGGATTGTTGGGAGAATTAAGTAAGTATGCACAGCATTTACAGCAGTTCTTGGCACACAGGAAGCGTTCATTGCTATATAATTATTTTAATGTAATATATAAAGATAAGATTCCATGTTCAGTCTCAAATGACAGAATGGGATTGGATTTTTTTTTAATTTTATTTTTTTTATTATACTTTAGGTTCTGGGGTACTTGTACAGTTCATGCAGGATTGTTGCATAGGTACATACATGGCAAGATGGTTTGCTGCCTTCATCCCCCCATCACCTATATCTGGTATTTCTCCCCACGTTATCCCTCCCAACCCTCTCCACCCCCTGCTGTCCCTCCTTTAGCCCCCACAACTGACTGCACTGTGTGATGCTCCCTTCCCTGTGTCCATGTGTTCTCATTGTTCAACACCCGCCTATGAGTGAGAATATGTAGTTTGGTTTTCTGTTCTTGTGTCAGTTTGCTGAGAATGATGGTTCCCAGATTCATCCATATCTCTATGAAGGACACAAACTCATCGTTTTTTATGGCTGCGTAGTATTCCATGGTGTATATGTGCCACATTTTCTTTATCCAGTCTATCGTTGATGGACATTTGGGTTGGTTCCAGGTCTTTGCTATTGTAAACAGTGCCACAATGAACACGTGTGCATGTGTCTTTATAATAGAACAATTT